>OY748292.1:4186901-4262743 GCA_963556515.1 Nudaria mundana
TTAACGAGCCTCGTCCGTTGATCAGCAGGTGCGCCACTAGCAGATGAGGTCGCTGGGGCTGTGGCAAATATGTTGGTAGAGCCCCTTTGTATAGAGGAGGTCAAATGATTTTGATTAGGAAAAAAATTAGCCCTCGCCCCCCCTTTGAGAGTGCAACGACAGAGGAAAGGTAGAGGAGTTTTGATTACGGGATCATACGAGTATAGAGGGTCTTTTCTTGAATTTAAGGAGAGAAAAAAAAACACCCCCCCTCCTAGCCCTCTTTTCACCCCCCCCCCCCACAAGACAATATTATTATAAAATAAAAAAAAAAGATCAAAACCATGTAATCGCCGTACCTACTGGCTGACCGCCATCGGTAACTCCGGACTCATGCACAAAATGTGTCAAATACCTAATTCCGCCCGTTTCGATTCTACATACGGACTCTTAAGTAGTAATTAGGAATTTTCAGGTGCAAGAAAATCAGACTGAAACGTTAGAGGTTTTAGTTTTGGGTAAACGAAGTATAATGTAGGATATTGCGTAAAATGGCATTCTTCGGTAATCAAGGCTTGGGAATGTAATAGAATTATATTTAAAAAGGATGTTTCACAACGTTAAAAATACAGCTAGCTCCTAAATGTTTCTTGTCCGTGAAACATTTGAATTTTAATTTAATCTTTTTATTAATAAAAAAAGTTTAGAAATTCATCTGGGTGTAGACTTATACTAAACTTAATTTTTAAAGAAGAAGCATGAAACTTACTTTATGCTTCTTCTTCATATAATTTATGCTTTCGATTGTCGGCACTTGGTGGAACATAAACTTAATACAGTTCTTGAGGGATAAGCGGAGCTTTGCATTTGTGTGAGTGCAGTGTATGTGAACGTATAATATGTGACCTCTTTTACACACAGTTACGAAAAGAGTTTTAACTCTACTTTTCGTGGTCACTTACACAAATGCAAATGTCTGTTTACCCCTCGCGAACTATAAAACATTATGAAATGACTCCTGATATTCCAGAATTGTGAAATATCTATACAAATGAGTAATTTCATTATGTATGTATTACTTCAACTTTGATGGAAACTATAAACGTCTAAAACCTATTTTAGCAATTAGGTATGTATTTATAAACTGTCATAAATATTATAATGTAAATCGGGGACGTTAAATTTTATGAACTGTTAATAACTGGCAAAATATTCGGTATATAAGAGTTGTATGTCAATTATTTACGGGACAATATCGGATTTCAACTGCACATTGGTTTCATAAATGTACGGCAATTTATATGCCAAAACTGGTCATTTATAATACTTCGGTACATATCCGTTTAAAAGAGATATTATCATTTAAATGTTGTATAAAAACTATTTTTAATTAACAAAAGCTTTATTTAAAAATATTATTTTTGATTTGCGAAATTCTACGAAACTTTTGAATTAATATCGGTAATATAATGTTGTAAATATACCGTTGAATATATTTGCCTACTTAATGAACCTGTTAATGATTATTATTTTGGAGTGAGCCAAATGCATCGAATGTGCATTGTAATAGGAAGTAAATGAGTCGATCAAGCGTATTTCTATATAACGTTCTACGAATCGAGTGTAGATTCTACACTCCTTATATATTATACCCGTCCTTGGTTGTTAGAACTATTTTAAGGTTTTATTTATGTAAATGGCTATGCGTTTTTTAGGGTTCCGTAGTAAAAGTATCGGAACCCTTATAGTTTCTTAATGTCCGTCCGTCCTTCCTCGGCTTTCCTCAACACATAGTTACTAGTCCGGTAAAGTTCTAAAATAAAATTATGAAAAATATATTTTTCTGGGGTACCTCCCCTACAAGTAAAGTGGGGATAATTTATTTTTCTCGCGTCAGCCCTATTGTGTGGGGTATCATTAGATAGGTATTTTTAAAAATATTGGAAAGTTGCTTAGACAACTTTTTGATTTAAAGTTAATGATTTTAAGTCCAAATTTTAGATCAGTCATCCATCATCGATATATTATTCCTATAAAGACATGTTTGATCGGAGTCAGTCATTCAAATTAACGAGTCGTAATTTAAAAGGATTTTTTCAATTGTCATCGGGTTTTCACGATATCCACTCGACATTTTGATTGCACTTATAAATCATTGTTCGCACGGAACCTCAAATTAAATGTCGAGTTAAAATTGCTTTTTCACGATTAATTCGATAAAGGTATTCCGGCAATTAAAAAGGTATAATGGCGGCATCAATGTGTTGTTTACGATAATGTTCTACGAGTATTTACACGACTCTGTCTGTAACCTACGTTGGTAGAATCTTTTTTTTTATATTTGGTTCGCCAAATTGACGCCGCCCGCCTGATGGTAAGTCGTGACGACACGTCTAGCGATTGTGGGCCACTCTCACAGCACACAATAACTATAGAGAGTGGCCCGACGACCTACTGATGTGCCTCTTCACGCTCCGCTTAAAGAACCCAGGATTATATGTGGCAGGAAACACGTGCACAGGCAGGGCGTTCCAGGCCACTATCGTTCGGCAGAGAAACGAACGTTTAAAACGCTCCGTTCTCGCGAACATGCTATCCACTGTGTGTTCGGCGCTGAGCTAGCGGCTCAAGGTTTCCCGTTACTCCGGACAATCTAATAATACGGATAGCCCGTCGCTGCATAGCGTCGAGAGCGTCCAGCAGATACTTCGCGGAGCCGTCCCAGAGGTGAGAGCAGTATTCCACGCAGGGTCTAATCTGCGTCTTGTACAGCAGACACCTCTGGTCCGGTGTAAAGAATCGCTTTACCTTATTCAGTATTCCTAGTTTCCGCGAAGCTAGCCCTATACATCTTTCGATGTAGTTTTTATTATTGAGCTCTCGACGAACGTCTATGCCAAGGATGTCAAGGTTGTCCTTCATTGGTAATAATGCACTCTGAAGAGAGGGTAGGGGAAGGAAAGGAGATTTCTTCGCTGTAAATGCACACGCCTGTGTTTTGCGGGCTTTGAACTCGACCAGGTTCTCGGTACCCCATTGAGAGGTACTGTCGAGGTTACGGTCGAGATCAGCCACAAGTCGTCGTCTCTCCTTCTCAATCTCAGATCTCCCCGCCGTCGGACGAACCGAGTAACTCCCGTGCAATGTGCTGTCATCTGCATAGCAATGAATGTTCCCGAGGGATAGCATATCATTGATATGTAGAAGAAAGAGAGTTGGTGACAGTACGGACCCCTGCGGTACTCCGGCATTCATTGCAAGAAGCGAGAAGCCTGACCATCGCAGAGGACCCGCACTCGGCGCTCGTTTAAAAAGCTGGCAATCCAGCTGCACAGTTGAGGAGGTAGACCATATGCCGGAAGCTTGGAAAGGAGCGAAGTATGCCAGACCCTATCGAAAGCTTTGGCGATGTCCAGGCTAATAGCCAAGGACTCGCCGTACCTTTCCATAGCCCCACCCCATACATTACTGACGAATGCCAGGAGGTCACCCGTTGATCGTTTTGGCCTGAAGCCATATTGTCGATCATTGATTAGCGAGTGATCCTCTAGGTATCGCATGAGCTGCTTATTTATAAGGAGCTCAAGCACCTTGCAAATGACTGAGGTGACAGCTATGGGTCAATAGTTGCCTGGATCGGATCGATCCCCTTTCATGGGGATCGGTTGTACGTTCGCCTCCTTCCTGACCTACGGCACGAGCCCTGTAGAGTATGACAGGCGGTACAGACGCGTTAATACTGGAGACGACTCAACTGCACATTTTCGTAGCACCACCGCCGGAATGCCGTCAGAGCCACTGGCTTTCCGCGTGTCGAGTGATCGCAGCACAGCCCGTACATCACATTGCCTGATAACAATATCAGGCATAGTGTGGCCACTGTTGGTGATGGCGGGGGGCTACAGGCCACGGTCGTCAACCCAGGAATTAGCCGCAAAGAGGTCTGCGAGCATATCCGCTTTCTCTTGGGCTTTGTGAGCCAGTGTTCCATCTAGGTAACGCAGCGGTGGCAGCGAGGGCTAACAAAAGTTCGATTGTACGGCTTTGGCCAGTTGCCAGAATCCACGGCTGCCCGTGGGATGGGAAGTGAGCTCCTGACCAAGCCGCGCGACGCACTGGGCATCCGCTCTTTTAAAGTTCCTGTTACTGGATTTTGTGGCCCGGTTGTACGTTGCTTTGAGGTGGCCCACGTTTGGGTCGCACACAGCCCGGGCCCTGATCCAGGCGCGATAAGCCGACTGTTTTTGTCGAACAGCTTTGGCACAATCTCGCCCGAACCATCGACGGGCTCTGCGGATACTGGCGACATCAATGAAAGGGATGTAATATTCCATCCCTAAACTGATCTCGCCAGCAATCGCAGAAGCACTATCCGAAGGAGCCTTTCCTACAAAGCAGTGCTGGCTCCAGGGGACGGACGCATAATAATCGCGTAGACCGTCCCAATCCGCTGACGAGTAGTGCCATAGTTGTCGTGACGTTCGTATAGCACGTGCAGGAGGTGACAACGTCATGCCAGCGTGAACAACACAGTGGTCGTAACTACCCAATGGGGTTCCTACCGAAACACTGTACTGGGCTGGGTGACTCAGTCTCAGAGCAGTAGATCCAGCAGAGCGGGCGCGTGATCTGACCTGTCTGGTATTCGGGTGATCCCGCATACCATCTGGGTCAGACCGTGGGAGAGAGCGAACGCATGGGCGGCCCTACCCGCATGATCAGTCCTGAGGGACCCCAGCCATTCAATGTGATGGCCATTGAAGTCCCCCAGAAATACTAGGTCAGCGTTCGGGAACCGCAACTGCGCTTCATCAGCCGTCTCGCTGAGGTACTGGAAGAGCTTTGTTGTCTCAGAATCCCCTGTGTGGGAACGGTAGACGCACACGTAGATCTGGCTCATAGAGCCATGGTCTACATGCAGCTAAAGGACAGAGTTGGAGGGGTTCTCTAGGCAGCGCAACCGGCGGCAGCAAACATCCGCCCTAACGAACACGAACACCCCGGCCTTATCTCGAAATTGTTCCTCGATGACATAGTCGGGGTAACACAGGTAAGACGTGTCGTCAGGGCGGCGTATGTGTGTCTCCGTGAGGAACATCACAGCGGGCCCTGCCGTCTCAAGGTGATGGTGGACGGCATCGAGGTTCGCATGGAGTCCACGGATGTTAGTGAACTCCACCTCGAAAAGTGAAGTTGTGGGGTTTCCTGGGGCCGCTGTGAAACGTTTACTTTTTTTTTGTTGCACTGCCATTGTAGATTTGAAGAAGAAGAAGCGTGAAGACAGGGCGACATTTGGTGCAGCAGTAAGTGACAAAGCGCAGGGGCTAGCTTTGTCTAGAACCGTATGGTTAGGTCGGAGCCGACTCGCCGGACGGAAGGGCTCCCAAACCCCCCCGATGCAAAGCCACCGCTACTCTACACCGGTTACCACCCGGAGCGGCGATCCCACATCAGGATTATGCGTAACATGTGGGGCAGTCTCCTGGGGTGGTTGGTCCCAGGCGGGCCCCATGACTGTGTTGCGGGCGGCCGCGGCAACGCCGTTGCTAAGGTTCTCTCTGGCCGGCGAATCGACCCACACCACCCACACTAGACACCGTTTCGCCCCCAATGGTCCCATGCCTGCTGCACCATACATCGCCCCGGGACCGGCGGTGGAGCTGCTGAACCCCTAACGCAACTCAGCCTGGGCTGGGTTGGGGGGCTTTAGCACAGCTGCACGGTGGTACCCCCCCGGACCAACACTGTTGTACCACCTGGTACCCACGTAGGGGCCGAAACCACTCCATAGGTACCGTAAATTAACGATCCTCGTCCGTTGATCAGCAGGTGCGCCACTAGCAGGTGAGGTCGCTGGGGCCCTAAAGATGTTGGTAGAGCCCCTTTGCACCCAATATATTGTATGTTTGTCCTTCACAATTCAATTACAACGCAAAACTATCGGAATGCATATGTGTGCAGTACGGGACTTGTCCAACTTGCAATCACCAACAAAGCTACTTCAAAAATCTGAGGAGGTAAATTCATCGGATTTTTGTTAATAAAGAATCGTGTGGGTTAAGAGTGGGGTTACGTCAGTAGTTTAAGTACTGCGTACTACTGACTAACGTACCTTTGTGGTGACCTGGGATCAAACTCACGTCGGTCGTGGAAACCCAAATTTCGAGGTGAAACATTTTAGCTTATCATAGTAAGCATAAACTTGTGTGTAGCTGTAATTTAAAAGTTCAGTAAAGTCAATTCATCCCTTTCCATGGCTAATATACAAGGTGATGATGGTTTTTTAGTGTAGGTCCACACTAAAAAATAAAAATAACTTAAAATACATAACTTTCAAATTAAGTCAGTAAAACCCTACTCTTAATATAAAAGAAAACCGCAAACAAACCCTGAAGAGCTTCTTATTCAAACTAGGTACTTTGGTGTCTGAAATGTGATTATTCAAAACTAGGTAGACTGTATCCAAAGCTATTATTGACATCGTCGATACTCATCATCTACGAATTCAAAGGCCGGAGGTATTGAATGGCAGTATACCTGCTCTTTACTTTGCAGCTTTGAACTGCCTCTTCAATTAGGAGTTTGAGACCATTAGGGCGAAGTTCGGACGTGTTAGCTCGTTATATCTCAACATCTCATCGAAGCAGTGAGCTATTTCGGATTTACTTGATTGATTTAAACTATAGAGTTCTGGGAAAATTTCCCGTTGCTTGCAATATAGTGTGATAGTTAATTCAGTCAGTATTAATAATAGTGCGTGTCTTTACTGTTACATGTTGAAAGGTTTAAATTATGATAAAACAATGTGGTAAGATGTTGTATTTTTTATATAATTGCACTAATTTCGCTAAATAGAAGACATTATAAACGTCGACATATATTTCACCTACTCACGAGGCATTCTCAAGTATATGTTTTATCATGGATTTTCGCCAGGTAACGCCTGATTCCATTCAATATTAAATTATGATGTTTTTGAGTTAGACTATTTTCTAAGTGATTTTCTGCAAATCTGGATCGAAAAACTTTCTAAATAATATATTATGATTTACAAACTGTTTATAACAAAAAATATGCTCTTAACCTATAAACATCTCGCCAACTGATATTTTTGAAATAACAAAATTAGCTTAGAAACATCTCAATGTCTTTAAAAGCGCTATCTAATGGCACCCCAGACGCAAGCCTTTTTTTTCATAATTTTGTTTTAGCACTTGTCCACGTTATTCAAAAAGTTTTTGTAATATTGTTAGCCGAGGACGGACAGACAGACCGACGGACATGAAGAAACAATAAAGGTCCCGAGACTTGAAATACGGAATTATTTTACGCCACAGAATAATTCGACCAACACAGTGATTTTCAAACGGTTGGTTGGCGTGTTCATGTACCTCTGTCTACACCTTCGGGGTTACAGCACACAGGGTAATGAAGATAAGTAACAAGCATAAATTGAGTACTGCATTACTTGCACGAATGCCTAAATATAATGGACGTGGAATCAATTTTAAACTCAATTCCAATGCAATGAATCTGACCAATAAATAAATGTATTGAGACCAAATGAGATTTAGTCTGTATTTTATACGAGATTAATTTAACGAGTTTTGGATAGCAAGTTAACGCTTTATTTACCCATTTTACTTCGATTGTACGTATAACTATTATTTACAAGCTGTCCCGGCGAACTTCGTACCGCATTCATTTTTCTAATGTTCCGCATAACTTTTTTTTCTTCCATAAGATCCTTCTCCTGGTAATTACCAACACAACAAAAAAAGAATAAGCGAAATCGGTCCAGCCGTTCACGCGTGAAGGTGATTTTCCACCAGAGTGGCGAGACGAGACGAGGCGAGAAGAGAATTGAAATCGACCCTTTTCCACTAAAAATAGCCATCGCGAGCTCGCGCGTGTCAGCCGCGCCGCCCCCGTAGGCTTCGTTAGATTTCGTAGTTGTGCATTTATAGGAATGCAAGTGAACATTCCATATACACGGATATTTTTTTACACATTCAATGAATTTCTCGGTGTCTTCGATGTCTATTCCTTCAGTTTTGTAAGTAATCGGTTATAATCGTTCCGCGTAAAAATGTAACATCTACAATATTAAAATGTGGGTACTCCATGAAAACAAAACATTCTCGTCAATCCACACTGTTTCCACCAAAGATGCGCTGGGAGAGGATGGAAAATTTGCCATACAAATTTTAATTCACTCCTCGCCTCGCCTCGCCTAGCCACTATGGTGGAAAATCACCTGCCTCTCGCGAGAAGCGTGTTTCTGTGTTAAAGTTAATTTATACTCTATTACGGAAGCAATACGGTTCATTTTAACACAAACAAATATTTCAATTCACGCCTCGCATATTCTCGTCAATCCACACTGTTTCCACCAAAGATGCGCTGGGAGAGGATTGAAAATTTGCCATACAAATTTCAATTCTCTCCTCTTCTCGTCTCGCCACTCTGGTGGAAAATCACCGCGATGGCGTGACCAAGGGAAATAGGGATTCATTTTTATATATAGAGATTAGATAATTTTTTTACGCATCTTTGTAAATACTTTAAGGCTTATTTTATTATTTCATTACAGAAAATAGTTTTCTTTTTAAAGAAATATATTACAACTAAAGGATCCGGCGAACTTCATACCGGCTAACAGTTCAAAAGGCTTCATAGGAAAGGAAAGCTTATTTATTGACAAACATAATTATAGGTAGATATTTCTTCCTAAACGATAGAAAGAAATTGAAACATAGAAATATAGGTACTTTATTGTACACCAATATATAAATTAAATAAATACAAACTAAATCTTAATTCAGTAGTACAACCTACTAACCTACCTTTGGATGGACATAACAAATCGAAGTGAAATGAAATGCGAAGTACCTATGAAACAAATGGAATCGAAGTAAAATCTCTCAACTTTTATAAATTTACGTAAAATGTCGTGAGCGTATAATACATTTACACAGAATTGAGCACGTTATTGCCTTATTTGCTATCAGTCTTCCGGACGAATAGCTTTTACGCCCTCGTTAACTTAAAAGACAGGATGTTAGTAAACAAGGATAAGCAAAGAGGAATACACATTGGACAAAAAAACTTGTAGTTCTCCACAAAAAGGAGGAACAGTTATAAAATATTTTTACAAATGGAAATAAATAAAGAAATGTAGTTTAAAATATCTTCATCTCGTGATTAGAGAATAATTTTATAATAATTAAGTCAGATCTATAGTCAGATCAGATATTATAGTGAAGAAAACATCCTATGAACTTAAAAAAGAAAAAAGAAATTTAAATTGAATTGTAGCTTAATTGAATTGCTTAATCGATCCTTCTCAGGACCAGAATGCTGGCTATTTTCTGGCCCAAAGAATAAGTTTGTATCGCCATCCAACATGGCAACACAGCCAGCATTCTGGGAACCTTCCCAGTCGGCAATGACGCGGAGGATTTAAACGATATTTTGTAATGTAAATATTTTTAGTATGTAATTATGTATATTGTAATTCTTATTGTAAATAAATATTGTATCTAAAAAAAAAAAAAATGTAGGTATACTAATCATTTTTTTATATGTATTTTGCCAAGCTGTATTTGGTGTGGTGTCAGTATCGTGATATGTTTTCTGTTGTATTCATTTAGTTCATAATAATATCTACCAGTTTGAGTTATAGTGTAATGTAACCTTAGTTTCTATTTTTCTTTTCAATTTATATTATGTAATTATGTTCAATGATGTTCAATGAACGATGTGTAGATACATTCACATCAGATTTGCATTTTTGTTTAGCATAATATTATAAGTGATCTGATATCTGTGTATGTACCTAGTAGTAAATAAATAAATAAAAATCTAATAGGTAATTTAACCTTAAATAATCAAAGTTCACTATCATAAAATGATTACTTTAAAAAATAATAGTAGGCAAGTAAAATTGTTGATGATAGAAGAATAGACCAAATTCTTTTCAATCTTATAAAATACAAATAAAAATGTTACATCCAATCATTTCTAAAATCCTCGCGGATCTCTGTTAACAGCAGCGTATCATGTTAACAAGGTATTTTTTGAACATGAACTGTGAATTGGCAAATAATTATTGACATTTATTTGAGATTTTATTTTTGTAATTTTATTTCATTTTTGTAAGTTTCACTGTTATTTTAAATACGTACATATGTACATAGATAATTAAAGACATTTATTTGTAATACTATTTTTTGTAGTTTGACATTGTTGTATGACATTATTGTATAGTCTTACAAATATTGCATGCTCAAGGCAAAGCACAGTGGATGTAAATTCAAATTCCTATATTATCTAGGATAACCTTGTAATTCTCGTAATTTACCTGTGTTCAGCAATAAATAAATGATTGATTTCTTGATAATATTGTCTTTGCAGTTTTCTTTGACCTAAATTAAACGATTACCGTGAAAAATACTCCATAATTTGAGCCAAATATTTTTCTTAGTTAGAGTAACATGAACCCCAAACAAACAAAAAACCTTTAACATTTTATATCATTTGGTCTAGCGTGAAACTTTGTGTGTTTTTCAAATACCTATTTTAAGCTTGAGCTATATCTATACATAGTATAAAACAAAGTCGCTTTTCCTGTCTGTCTGTCCCTATGTATGCTTAGATCTTTAAAACTACGCAACGGATTTTGATGCGGTTTTTTTAATAGATAGAGAGATTCAACAGAAAGGTTTTAATGTAAAATACATGTATAACATACTAGAGTAATACCGATTAGTAATGTCGTAAATATACACATTTTTTGCGCTTTCATTGTAAACGCTGACGAAACCCTACGAGACAGATAAAAATAATGTACTACAGTATTGTACACCATAGAAAGGTCTACAAAAAAGTCCAAAATAGCATATGTCTATCTCTTAAGGATAACTCACAGTAACCATTTTTATCTTTAATAAATGACAAAAAAATAATGTGTCATTTGCCAAGCTATTTTTACCAATGCAGTATTATTCCTTATCTAATTGAATACTTTACATACGTTGTGCATTTAATGTAGACCAAAATTGCCATTCAAACCATCTAATTTGGACGAATGACTTAAGAGATATCTCGTGATGGAAATAAAATACGAGCGCGGCGACGCAGCCGGGCTGTGGCCAATGACGGCAGTGAACACACAGAGATTTTAAGCAATACAGCATAAATCCTTATCCAATTAAGTACCTTAAATACATTTTGCTTTTAATATAGATCAATATGGCCCTTTACAGCATGTAATTTAAATGAATATTTTCGAAGATATTACAGATTAATAGGTTATATCATAGGCTTTTTCATTAAAAATTCATTTTCATTCATTCAATTCATTCGACATGTTTTTCGAAATTCATAGTAGGTACCTTGGTTGGATAGGAATTAGAATAAAACGATAGAATTATAGCCAAAAAGCGGTTTAAAGTAATGTAGGTATTTAAGTTCAAAAAAGAACTGAAAAGGATAGGTATAAAGTCACATCTGAAAGACGTCGTCGTTCAAACATAGGTCGTAGTACAGGGAATGCCCAAAGAGCACGTTCAGCTAGAGACGAAGATTCGTCAAGGGAATGTGAGGCTCGGCTCAGCCAGCTTCGGGCTAGATATAGAGCTGAAGGAGTAAGAGAATCCTCAGTTGAGTGTGAGGCTCGCTGCAGCCAAGATCGGGAAAGTCATAGTGTTCGGAGAGCCAGAGAATCTTCTGCCGAGCTTGAGGCTCGCCTCAGCCAGGATAGGGGTAGGCATCGATTACAGAGAGCCAGAACTAATTCGTGGGTAAATAAAGAAAATTCTGCCATGAATTACGATCCATCGATTCCTTACAAGGACGATCGATAATATCAATTGATAGCATGTCAGTAGTGATTAAACACTGTTTGGCATTGAAATTCAAAGACGAATCTAATTCCACAATTCTAATACCACAGATAAAGATAATCATACAACCAATGCAAAGCATACCAATATTTGCATTGAGATATTTGAATTTTAAGACTGACAAGCTACATAGTCTACATTGCACCCGTGCGAAGCATGGGCGGGTCGCTAGTATTTATTAATATAGGTTATAAAATGACACGTATTACCGTCAGCACATAAGAATTTACATTTAAAACCAGATTCGTAAAGCAACGGGTGGAGCCAAAGAGACAAGAACCTGGCAATAAAAACTCCAGGCCACTCTTTTTCAATCGTCAGTAACTACGAGTACATTCATAGTATAATACACGCAACGTATCCAGAAAGATTCTGCAACTAATACACCACGTAATTTAGAAAATCCATTTTCAACAATCCTCCCCCCCCAGCAGTAATGATGTAGCTAGGAGCATCAACCCAAAAAAGGATAAGCTGATAGGTATTTGTACGATTTACCGAATACCACCTATAATAACTTCTGTTATATACATTTTGATCTATCTGTCAAGACTACTTCGTAAGAAAAGCATCGTGGACGTGGTATCAAATTCAATTAGTATAACGTACTTCCTTAAGACCTAAGTGGCACCTATGATACCTTGCAAAAGTTTGGCCAAAGTGCTCCGGAGCCAAATTTTTCCGAGCGTGTTTCTGGTGCGCCCGGCACTGGACGTAGGGACTAAAATAAAAACACTAAAAAAATGGTGGATGTCAGCACAAGTTGTAGTAAATACGTAGTACAACTCTGCTTTTTTTTATTCTGCATTAGGTTCAAGTCCTCAACATGTTTAATCCAGAATGCAACATAAGTAATCGCCTCTAATATGCGCTATATATTAATCATTAGGCATATAATAATCATTTGTAACTGTCAGACAGGACTAAATATATGAACGTGGTTCAAAGTTCAACCGCTGTCACGGAGTACTTACGTTAAATTCTATAAATACAAATGCTTGCTTATAAACTGTCGTTTGCACAGTATTACTGGATACTTTGTAGTATTAGAAGACATATATTTATTTGAAAAAGTAGTAGCTAAACGTATAAAGATTTCCTTCGTATTTTATAGTCGTCATTTCCTTGTTCTACCGATTACTCCATCGAGTGAGGTTATCCTCGTTGCCCAATCATAAATTTTACTACATGCCATAAAATGAGAGTTATTCTTTTCCAATTCTATTATCCAAAAGCATTTCCATAACATCTCAATAAAAATTGGATGAACTCAACTGAATCATGTTTTATAATAAAATAACTATGTACTTATATAAGTTAAATTTTCTACAAGATTTTATTTCAAGAAATAGGTGTAGGACTTGGTACAATAAACTACTTACGAAAAATGAGCTTGCTGTTAATCAACAAGTTTCAATGTGCTAGGGCCCACGTACTATTAAACATTCTTTTTTTCTAGTTAGCTTTCTAGACGCATTTTCATTTATGATAGGTTTGGACGACCGGCGTATTTTAGATAGGTAGGTTATTTCATGGACGGATATCCGATATATAGATATTTAGTATATTTTAAAAAGAACTAGCAGACGCCCTCGGCTTCGCCTGCTTGACAAATTATATATACAAAAACCTTCCTTAACAACCATTCTATCCATTGGTGAAAACCGCATCAAAATCCGTTGCTTGGTTTTAAAGATCTATGCATACATACGGAAAGGCAGACTTTGTTTTATATGTATATCAAATTAGATAGATTAAATGATATTAATTAATTACATTCAATTTCCAAATTAATGTTGATTTTCATTGATTACACTCATCTATTACCACCACGTTACACACGTAAATCGATTTAAACAATGACTCAAGGGCAACGTGCATACGAATAGGTATCTTGTGAGCTAAAAAGTCTTGTACAATGAATAAAATATATCCAATTCATTACGTACAGATAGCAGAGAACATTATGTGTATATACAGAAATTATAGTTTTTGTACAAAAAAGGGAAAAATGTTCATTATCTGTCGAATGGTTTTAGAACTTTTAACATGCGTTTTGCTTTTTATCAATGCCTGCTTGTGGAATTTAATAATTGATACAAAACCAAAAAATATGATGACTTACTTTAATATCTTCGTTTTTTCGAGCATGTTTATGGGTGAAATAATAATTGTTGTGAGTAGTATCAGCAAAACAGAAGAATACAAAAAGTTTATAACTAATATCATGAATATTCACGATATTTACAGCAATGATGTAAATTACAACAAAAAACTGAGATGGCTACAAATTACCTTTGTAATACGTCAAACTGTTGTTACCTTATTAATTATTGGTTTTTCATTATTAACTATGTTTATAGAGTTAAAGGATATGGAAACTAGTCATATTCCAATGTTTATTTTATCTACCATTCCAGCTATTCGCAGTGAATTAAATTTCGTCATTGCATTTTCTTCTTTATATGTATTCTTGTCATTATTAACATGTTTATTGAGCTGCCTAAATGGTACAATTTTTGAGATACAACAACAAGCGGCTACGATGAATAACAAATCACTTCTAGAAATAAAAACGGGAAACTATGATTTAATATTGATACAAAAAGTGAAACAATGGACTAAGTTGTATGAAAACATGTTTAATAGTGGCAAGCAATTATCGGCGTGTTTTAAGTACCAAGTAAGTAATGTAGTCATCATCCACTGAGCCTTTTGGACCTAGTTGGAGTCGGGATTCCAGTCTAATTGCAATTCGTCTGAATTTCAATATTTTCATCAAGCCACTTGTCATCTGACCTCCGCAACCCATAGACGATATCGAGGCTCTGAAGTTAAAACAGTTGGATTTTCTTTTAGGGCTCCAAATAGACGAAACAACTGCTATAGATGTTACTATTACAACCGGGACAGCCGGCTTAATGTGCTCTCCGAAAGCAATGTACTAAATAACGTAAAATACGATTAAAATTAAATATCATTAGTATATAAGACAATTAAATTTAAAGAGTTGGTAATGGAATGTCACTCGCCTAACAATCGTAAAAAATACGTGACGGGTTGTCTCTTGTTTGTGATACGGTATTGACCATAGAGTTGATATTGAGGCATTAACGTCATAATTTTTGGTCAAATTATGCTGGTATTTTCCTGACAACCCTAACGTTCGAATTATTTTCTCTGTAAACAAAAAAAGTGTGTTTAAATTAACGTCGCTGTGCATGTTCTGTATGTAAGTACTATTTTCCCTATTCTGTGGTATTGGCAACAATTTGAAATTTTCAGGTTTTAAGTAACTTGTTGCCTGTACCTACCTACATTTCCTGTATTAATACTTAGGTTCTTTTTGTTTTTTAAGCCCGCACTAGCGCGGCCGCTTATACGTCCATTGCCGGGCGTCTCTGGTATGCACCAGAAGGTATTTCCAGTGGCGCCCGGGTAATTATAGCTAGGTAGGTATAGTTTACATACAAACTAGATAGGTACGATATCGTAATGGAATTTATTTAGTCTTTATTAACTTTCTAGATGCTGTATTCCCTAGCAACTGGTATATGGGGTTACACATTAATGTTATATTACATATTAACCCAAGTTATAGAACAGGTATTACATTTTTTTTGGACCTTATTGTGTATGAATAGATTTTATATGGGGTTATATTTTTTTTAACTAAAACTTCTTTTTCAGGACAGTACTATGTATATTTCACTATTTTACATGTGTTACTTTTTGTTCGCCGATTTAACGCTATTGATATCAGTAGCACATGCTGGTCAAACGTTGAATCGTGAAATTTGTAAAATGAATCGAGCTGTTTCTAAATTATATTCTACGTGTTCTGTATGTAAGTAACTATCGCAGGCAGACGTTCATATAGGTTAGGTGCAAGATGGAACTGAAAGACGGTCTTTACTGTAGAGTTTGAATGACCGAATGAATCATCGACTTGTTTTAATGCTTAAATGTCCTTGTGGCTATGTTCACCTAGGAGTGTGTTTTTGCTTTTTCCAATATTACTTTTTAAACTAAAATAGGACTTCCACTAACATCAGACAGTTGAATGTTGATAGGAGCCTTATAAGACCATACTTCACAGCTGAAGTTCGCGGTCCATCGTACGAGATTGCAAAAGGTCGCTACCTAATGAAGTAAAAAGTTTGCCATTAAATAAGTTTAAAAAAATAATTAAAACCAAATTATGCCATAAAGGTTACTACACAATAAATAATTGTTTGGTAGATAAAGAGTTTTGGTAGTGAACTGCTCCCCTTACTGAGCTTACTTAATTTACAGTTTGCGTTATTAGACTTGAGTATCTCAATTATGTTCAATTGTAAGGTACGGATATTTGACTACGACTTTGAAGTAGATTGTCACAAATTATCGACACATTAAAAAAAAATTGAGTAAGTTTGTGATGAAATTTAGCCGTTAGTCATAAATTTTTTAATTGTGGTTACGAGATTTGACTATTTTTGAATTAATATTCAACATTTCATCGCAAGGCAACGGGTTTAATTTTTTTTTCAAAATTACAATATAGCTGCTACTTTTTATTAAATTCATTCGGCCATTTTGGACATTACCCATTATATGTGTGCCCGGTGACGGCAATAGGCTTGCACCCTATTACGTGGGACTAAAAATACTGGCAAATTGTGGGTGTGTAATGCACCTCTGGCTACCCTTTCGAGGATATAGGCGTGATATGTGTGTGTGTGTGTGTGTGTGTGTGGTATTCTATCACGATTTAAAAAAGGATCACTCAATCTAAATGCACACGTCTAAATCACTTCTTATCATGATCTCAAAATAAGTTATTTGTTTCAGGCCCAGCAACTACAGAAACAAAAACTATAAAGTCCATATTAACGCTCACGGCCACGAATAACATCAAAGTACAATTCGCCAATATAGCAATGGAAATGTATATGATTCCAATATTTATGTCTACTACAATCTCATATGTTATAACAGCGTTGCAATTTAATAATGTAATTTGAAATTAACTACCATTTCACAACGTTAGACTCTATAAATACTTAAGATTGAGTTTAATTAAATAGTCATAATTAGCGAAGTCCTTCTTATGGAAAATTAGTTCATGTCTTCAACCTTTCTAATGTCGGGGCGCCTTTGAATTTCCTAGGAAATCGGAATAATAATGACGAATTAACATTAAGGGATCTCTATATAGAATGCTGTACGGGCTTTTTTGTGGGGGGATGCGGGGGTTAGTACCCCCAAAGAGAATTTGAATTGAATTTACAGCGTAACCCCAAATTCGAACTTGAAAAATAGAAAAGCCATCTGTACCTACTATTGAACTTCAGTAATAAATAATATATGGTTCTTACTTTAAAATATGGAGAGTAGACCATCTACGTCTTAAACTGAAGTTGGAAGTACCTATCTACCTACGCAGGCTCCAAATTATTCGAGAACATGTAAGTCTAACCCATTCGCTAGATATTAATAAGGAATAATAATGTAAGTGACATCAGGTGCTCTCGCACCCACTGAAGCATTAAAATTAACTTTAGACAAGAGCTAACCATAAGTAACATACCTAGGTACTTTGTCGCTATTTATGTTCTAATTTATTCACAACTAGAGGACACCCGTGGCTTCCGCTTGGCAAATTATATACACAAGAACCTTCCTCGAGAACCAGACTATCCATTAGTGAAAACTACACAAAATCCATTGCGTAGTTTTAAAGATCTAAGCATACATAGGGAACGGAAGCGACTATGTGTATACTATGTTATGATAGCATGCCTATGTTATGTTGCGATCTTAAAAACTTAATCATCAATGTATTAGCCACAGTTTAATGGAAAATTCGATCGGAATGAGTAATGATGTAGGTAATATGTGTCCTTTTAACTGCTTGACTGCTTCGATGGCGTGGTCGGTAGAGCGTCGGCTTTCGACTCCGGAGTCTCGGGTCCTAACGGGTCGGGTCAAACATCCCGGGATAAGGTTCCCGGGATGTTTGTTTCGGAGTTTGGGTGTTTTATATGTATTTAGAAATATATAAGTATGTTTATCAGTTGTCTAGATTCCATAGCACAAGCTTATAGCTTAGTTTGGGCTACATGACGTTGTGTGGGAATGAAAAAAAGTGCTAGATCAGTTTGTTTAATTTTAGTAGAAAATTACTATTACGTGGGACCGTGGGTATAGGTAATATGTGTCCTTTTAACTGCTTCGATGGCGTGGTCGGTAGTCCGGAGTCTCGGGTCCTCTTACCGGGATGTTTGTTTCGGAGTTTGGGTGTTTTCTATGTATTTAGAAATATATAAGTACCTATGTTTATAATTTGTCTAGATCCCATAGCACAAGCTTATAGCTTAGTTTGGGCTAGATGACGTTGTGTGGGAATGAAAAAAAAAGTGCTATATCAGTTTATTTAATTTTAGTAGAAAATTACTATTACGTGGGCAAAATCAAAATCAAAATCAAAATATCTTTATTCATGTAGGTCACAAAGTAACACTTATGAACGTCAAAAAAAGAAAATGCTTCTACATTTACATTTACCGCCAGATTCACAAGGCAATAGGTAGAGCCTGTGAGGAAAGAACCTGGCAAGAAAAACTCACGGCCACTCTTTTTATTCGCCAGTAAATACAATGATTCTGTTACAACAATAAAAAGAGGGCAAGGGCAGTACGTGACCATGTGTGGACCAAGTGAACTTAAAAATTATGAATCTCTGTTATTCACAAAAAAAAAGTCAAAGAATAGTTAAAGGTGCCACATAATCTCAAAGTACCTTACACCTTACAATATCATAATAATAATAATTTAACAATAATAAGTGAGTTTCAGCAATAAAACAACATTTCAAAAAAAAGTAGCCCCTATGTAGCTCGAGTGATGAGCAAGCAACTCATTGCCATTTCTCTGTATCGTTTAGATAATCTTTAATAGTATAATATGCCTTTTTTAGGAGGTGTCTCTTAACAGTCACTTTGAATTTATTCAAAGGAAGGTTCATAACGTTTAGAGGAATTTTGTTATAAAAACGCACACCAAATCCTGCAAAGGAGTCATGAACCTTCTGTAAACGATAATACGTCCCAACCAATTTATGCTTATTTCTAGTATTTATTGCATGTATGTCACTGTTCATACTGTATAAATGTATATTCTGTTTAACGAACATAATATTCGCATATAAATATTGTGATGCAACTGTTAAAATGCCTATTTCTTTAAATCTTTCTCTAAGAGAAACTCGTGTATTCAGTTTATAAATCGCACGTATAGCTCGCTTTTTGGGTATAAAAATGATCTCTATATCAGCTGCCTTGCCCCACAGTAAAATTCCATACGACATGACACTGTGAAAATAGCTAAAATAAACCAGCCTGGCAGTTTCTACATCCGTGAGCTGTCTGACTTTACTAATAGCAAAAGTCGCATAGCTAAGTTTCCCTGCAAGACCCGATATTTGGGCGTTCCACTGTAATTTACTGTCTAGATTAATACCCAAAAATACGGTTGATTCTATAAGATTAAGGGTATCACCGTTCCAAATAATATTAGTACCGTAGTTCTGAACATTAGGCATACTAAATCTAACACACTTCGTCTTTTTTGCGTTCAGAAGTAAATTGTTGCTTGTAAACCAATCCAGAACTAGTGTATTTACTTCGTCAAAATTCCTCAGCTTGCGATCAACTTTAAAAATAAGTGGTGTATCATCGGCGAATAGAACAATGTCGCACAAGCTCTGTACATAGAACGGTAGATCATTAATGTAAACTAAAAATAGAAACGGACCTAGAATTGATCCTTGTGGCACGCCCATAGCTACAGAAGCCCCTAAAGACCGACTACCATTGATATCAACATGTTGTATTCTATCACTGAGGTATGAGGCAACTGGGTCAGTGCCGAATCTCTGATACCATAATAATTGAGTTTCCGTAATAGAGTATTATGTTCAACGCAATCAAAAGCTTTGGAGAGATCGCAAAATATACCAATGGCATCTTGCTTATTCTCCCAGGCATTGAAAATATGCTTCAGAAGCGTTACCCCTGCGTGAATGGTAGAACGACCTCTTGTGAATCCATACTGCTCATTATGTAGTATATTTGAATTAAACTGTGATTGTAATTGCTGCAATATATTTTTTTCAAAAATTTTACTAATGGCAGGTAGTATTGAAATTGGTCTAAAATTACCAGGGTCGCTTTTTGATCCAGTTTTAAATAAAGGTATCACTTTACTGTATTTCATGAGATCAGGAAACACTCCACTATTGACGCATTTATTAAATATTGCAGCTAGATGTGGAGATATATTCACAATAATGGACTGAAGCAATTTTACAGAAATACCCCACAAGTCAGCTGTCTTTTTTGAGTTAAGTGACTTGAATACTTTTATAATATCATTGGGGTTTACATATTCAAAGCTAAATGAGACATGACACTGATTCACGCCGCTTTCCAGCATACGTTGAGCTTTAAAAGGGCAAGAATTCAAGGAGCTAGTTATATTCGCGGGTATGTCTATAAAAAAATTATTAAAGGTTTGTGCTACATCTGGTTCTTTGTTAATGACTTTATAATCAATAATTAATTCAAAGTCATTGTCACGGGGCTTTAGGCGACCGGTTTCAGCATTAATTATATTCCAAGTCGTTTTGATTTTATTGTTGGACTGTTTAATCTTATTACTCAAATATAATGACTTGGCAACAACACACGCTTTTCTGAAAGTTTTGGAATAATCTTTAACATACTGAATAAAATCAGGATTAAAATTATATTGCTTCATACCATATAATTCATACAACTTAGCTCTACTTTTGTAGATGCCAGTGGTTGCCCAGTCACAGAACTGGAGGTTTCCATTTTTATAAAAAGTTCTTGATTTAAATATATTGTCGAACTCAGATTTAATTGTATTAAACAAGGACTCATATAAGTTATTTGGATCAACCTGGTTAAAATCAATACTAGCAACTTTTGCAGAAACGCTTTCATTAAATCGTTCTAGGCGATATGTACTCATTGGCCTACATGAATTTTTTTTCCTTTAGCCGTGATATTGATGGGAAATACGACCTTCTGCCCCAGATGGTCAGATTTAAAGTTACTTAATACCTTCTTTGTCAGGAGTTCACAGTTGCAAAATATATGATCTAGACATGTTGCAGAATGTGATGTGATTCTAGTTGGCTCTGAAAATAAGTGTTGTAAGCCGAAGGAACTGAATAACTTGATAAATTTAACGCATTTAGGTGACTGCACAAGTACATCAACATTAAAATCACCACACACCACAACATGCTTTTTACTACGACACAATTGTTTCAATACATTTTCCATTACTATCTCAAATGAACCGTAATCACAATCCGGTGGGCTATAGACACAGAGGACAATGAGTCGCTCAAGCTCAACACAGGACAATTCCACAGTGCGCTCTATAGAAAAAGCAACAATATATTTACATTCTTTACATTTTATATTATTAGACACGAATATTAGGGAGCCACCACGAATAGCCTTCTTTCTTGCGAACGCACTAATAAGTGAGTAAAATTCACTGTTGAACAATAATTCGTAGTCTTTAAACCAATGCACTGTTTTACAAAAAATATGAACATTGTGGTCCCTAATGTAAAGGTCAAATTCTAAAAGTTTATCAGATAAGCCTTGAATATTTTGGTGTACTATGCTTAAACTACTAGACATAATGTTATGCTCAACAGAATTACGTTCACCCCCATACATACTACTACTAGGGGTCGGCTCAATTTCCTCAAAGGCTACAGGTCCCTTACCTTCGGGCATATATTTAAAATAAAGATTGCTAGATTTATTATCTGTTGTCTTACAAACTAGTTTTTTTAGATTGTCTCCAAACTGTCTATGTCAATATTATTCTGCTCAATAAAAGCAGGTTGATAAGCCAATAATTTGGCTTGACTCAATACAAAATTAGCTAGCAAAGTAGCTACCTGTCGTCGCAAAAAATTTGATAGTAAATAACTATCACATGTCAAGATATAATTATTATTCAATACAATATTACAGTCAAATAATTCTACATTCCTACAATGAGTACTCAAAGTATGTAGCTTCATATTAATTTTATATCTAATATAGTTTTCGTTTTGCGTATGAGATTTCCTATACGGTAATGCGGACAGTATTACCTGTTTAACATCTAACTTTGACAATTGTTCAAAAAACCTTGTGACAGTACTCATGTTAGCGGTATCCCGTCTACCAATAAGAATGATTATTGTTGATAGTGGGCAATGTGTACTAGCTAGTACTCTATTAAGTATTTGAGAGTAGGAGGCCCCAGGACCGTGGAGACTCATAAACGGTGGTCAAAAGGTGGGCTTATAAAACATCTGTCCATCCTTATGCGAAAAACATGTGATAGAGTAGATGTAGCACGACCGTGTTTCCTCTTGACGACAAACCCGGGTTCTTTGAGCGTGGCGTGAAAAGGCATCTCTCTAGGCCGTCAAGCTGAGAGCTATTTGACTTCAATCTACATTACTATGGCAGGGTTAAGGTCACTTTGATGATCAGAAAATGTAGATAATGTAGATTCTTTAAAGCGGCCAAATGCGAGTTGGACTCGCGCACAAAGGGTTCCGTACCATTATCTATAAAAATGGCAAAACAGATTACGTTTGTTGTTTTAGCAGCAACAAAAATACATCATTCTGTGAAAATTTCAACTTCTAACGATCACGGTTCATGAGATACAGCCTAGTGACGTTCGGACGGAGAGCGGAGTCTAAGTAATAGCGCTCCCGATTTACCTTTTGGATACGGAACCCTAAAAAAGGAAACTACATTTGGTTGAACAAGCTTGTAACAACAGCAACAGTAACCGACACATGATTACTTTCCGCTACTAGTATCCATTGAGTTTCATATCCATCCATATTATATATTCATCCATAGAGGGCGAGTGTCACCCCTTTTCTTCGTGGTGAATACTATGCTCTGGCTCTGATATAGTGGCAGTGGGTTCTACCAGGGGCCCCACATCACATTAAAACACGTCAAAAAAGATCTCAGAACAATAACTAGGAACAATAATTACTTCCATTTTTTGCCACGCAACAACTTAAACTGGGAAGCTGTGGTGACGTTACGTCATTCTCGACTGTTTGACTGTTTTGATGTGCAGAGTGGTTGTTGGTGAACCACTCTGCACGTTAGAACAGTTTAGACCGGTTATCAGTGCTCTATATATACGTAGTACAGATATAGTTGCCCTGAGCGAGTAACTCATTGATAGGTCTCGTCGTGTTCAATCGCGAGCTGTCAATCCAGACGAGGGTCGTACATTCGACTACCGTCGGACGTCCAATGTCCGATGAGGCGGTCGCTATACAGCCAAAGTTCGATTAAGTCAATACAACATTCTGGTTATTAAATGGTGATAAACAAAAAAGAGTTAAATTAGAATAAAATAAAATGTAAATAGCACATACAATAATTATTTGGACAGGTGTACCTTAATTTACTACTTTTAAGGTTGAGACTCCGACTAAACCTGACTAAAACGCCTCTGTAACGCGTCAAATCATAAAAAAAATACTCTACATATAGCGCTTCAAAATAATTTGTGCGTAAAAAAGATACTGAAAAAATTTAAGAAACTGAACACTATTTTGTATGGAAAAATATAACTAATGACAAGGCGGTTTTTTGACATTTTTTGCTTTCGAATGCGAGTTTCGAAATGAAAAGTAGAGTGTGTAACTCGGGTGAAAACACCCATTTCTGCCTCGAACTTGTATTGAGGTAACTGGAGCTTACGATTCTCGTACGACATTAAAGAAATAGAAGCATGTATTAAGGTACTTATGTAAATAGACTGAATAGTTATTTCTGTAAGTCAGTGTTTACTTATCTGTACTAAATTATCTATAGGTACTGTACGACGAATACTGTTACAGTAAACTCTGAGCATGTTTTAAAAACACCTACAGTCAGGACTAAGCTTAGATCAACCATCTACAGATAGATGACGAGTGTCAGCCGTTTTCTTCGTGGCGATTACTAAGCGGCTCTGAGATAGGTTGCCCAGTATATGTGTGCATTCCACAAGGGGCGCCACATTACTTTGAAACAGGTCAAAAACAAGATCTCAGTACACTAACTACAAACTAGTGGTCGCCATATGGTCGAACAGTAAACCTCGCGAACATTAATTTTTTTTTTGGGATTTCCACCCCGATGTGACCTCACGATAGATGCGAAATAGATAGCTACCGAAGCATCCATGCCCGGTAACGACCTGCGTCGCACGATACGTGAGGTCACCATGCTGCCTCTGCAGCCAGTCGTCCATGATCGGTGTCACCGCCGCGATGATGGTGGTACCCCACTTGGGTTGCTTAAGTCGAACCCTCCATGACTCCATGAGATCCTGGCGGAGTTGGGACCGCTGGTCCTCAATTTCTCGAGACGCACGCCTATGGTCCCGCTCCAGCACCATTGGAACAATGACGCAAAGGCTCTCGCTTCCAGGTCCCATGGAGGGGTCCCTGCTAGGAATTCTTGTAACTAATGTAACATTTATTACAACCCTTTAGTTACAAAGGGAAAGAGCTTCTGGTATGTAAGTATAACAACTTTGCAAGGGCATAATAACTTCTCTGTTTGAGGAACAACCCCAAATAAACCAACTTCCTTGATACGAGTATATCTTGGTATCTTGGCAATTGCTTAACATATTATTAATAAAACCTACACTATTTCCTCAGTGGAGCCTTGGGATTATACTGGGTACGCTTTCGGTAAGCCTAGTAACCATTCCGTGATCTAAACCTAAATTAGCCAGGACCGATGGTACATACCTACGTATAATCTCAGCAATCCGAGCATATTGCACAGATACGTGTTGAATAGGTTAACTACTTCTAAACTATGTCATCAAAATCGATCCGTGTTAACATGATTACTGAACAAACAAACTTTACAATTATACAAATTAATATATTTTATTAGCAGTGAAATATGCTAACTTTTTCTTATATAATTTTACAATTGGAATCACAAAAACTATAGTCTTGTGCTGGATTCGAGCCAGCGACTGATCCCTTTCCAGAAGGTGTCTTGGTCAGTTGGTAGAACGTTCCTCGAATTTATACAAATGTTAAGAAGTGCTACATCATCATTATCTTTGCTTGTAAAGTTTGACTTTTAAAGTCTAGGAGGTGCAATCGTGATTATTTTTAACTATTTATTTGACATAAATATTTGTCTATACACCAGTCACCGTTTGTATGCGTACCGCAAGTAAACAAATATTGATTCTTTGTTTACTTAGGTACTGTTTGCATATTACTGGGGGATGTGAAAGTACGTTATAAAAACATATTTGCTACCACTTTAGCTTTGTGTTATACGGACAAATATTGCTTGTTGGTTCGTTAATAATGTAGGGATACGGGTTTATTTTTAAATATACTTAATTATAAAGATGGTATAATAACATAGATTAGCGATTGTAAAATACTCTCTCATTTCGTGACGTGATCGAAGTTACTAAATAGCTAAACTGAAATATACCGAAGCTATTTGAAACTTTAATTAAGCAAACAATTTGCAGAGATCAATATGTAGGTACTGAATGTACCTACTTTCATTAGACATTACTTACAGGTATAGTGATTTGATCATAATAAGTACCTTTTATTAAGATTACGGTGACATTGCTTGAGAAGCTGTTGGCTTTGAAACGTTTGTAGTTGGAGTTCAATTTTTGCTGAGCGCGTGCCTGTTAGCTTTTTAGGTTACCTCTGGCGCTCCGCAAAAATTGGGTTCCAGACACTCACATACCGAACAACGTTTCTTGTCCTCCACCTGGAGTTAGTTAGGAATAACTAGTTCTTCTGTGCGGGACTATCAACTAATCAAGCATTACCTTGAAATTGGCGAAATCATCTATGCACATCGATGGAGCCACGTTTTAAAAAAGAAGAAGTAGAAGAAACGTTTGTAGTTTGTTTTGGTGTTAATAAAGTTTATTCTATTCTATTCTCACCAAATGGTATACTTGCCGAACAACAGGTTCGCGACCGGCAAGGTCGTTGAACTCTTCTGCTATAAGCTAACGAATAAAAACATCTCATCAATCATCCTTTTCTACCGTTTCTGTGTTCTAAATCAATTCAACAAATCAGTAACTGTTCACAATGACAAACAAATAGTCAATGATATGTTCAATGTTCACATTTTCCACTCATTGAATGAAAAGCAGACGCATGAAACAAAAGGCTATGTTGTATGATATCCAGCAATTGAGGACACGGCATTCTCGATGGTTAGTCTACTCCAATAGTTAAGGTGCTTTATTCATCCTTAAAAAATATACATCCACGAAGAAGAACTAAGTACTAAGCTACATTATATCGCAAATTGCACGATGCACTAATAGGATGGCACTCAGCATATACTGAGGCGAGCATACCCGCCTCAGTATAGATGTATGATAGAAGAATAGACCAAAATTCTTTTCAATATTATAAAATACAAATAAAAATGTTACATCCAATCATTTATAAAATTCTCGCGGATCTCTGTAAACACCAGCGTATCATGTAACAAGGTGTTTTTTGAACATGAACTGTGAATTGTGATACCTAATCATTGGTAACAATTAATTTTATGTAACAGTGGCTATCACAATGGGCAGAGCGTGAGTGTTTTGACAAATAATTATTGACATTTATTTGAGATTTTATT
This sequence comes from Nudaria mundana, assembly GCA_963556515.1. NCBI lineage: Eukaryota > Metazoa > Arthropoda > Insecta > Lepidoptera > Erebidae > Nudaria > Nudaria mundana. The sequence continues at coordinate 4,213,543 of OY748292.1, forward strand.
TTTGTAGCTTTATTTCATTTTTGTAATTTTCACTGATATTTTAAATAGGTACATTATGTACTTACATAATTAAAGACATTTATTTGTAACTAGTGGTCGCCCGCGACTTCGTCCGCGTGGTAATTTGGATTTTTTCCCGTTCCCGTCGCGCCCCCTTATATTTTGAACAATTCACACAATATCTTTATAAATTTTAGCCTATGTGTTATTCTGATGTATATGTATATTATTGTAAAGTTTCATTAAAATCCATTCAGTAGTTTTTCGTGAAAAAGTAACAAACATCCATCCATCCATCCATACATACATACATACTGACATACTTTCGCGTTTATAATATTAGTAGGATTCTATTTTTTGTAGTTTGACATTATTGTATCGTCTTACAAATATTGCATGCTCATGTTCGGTGAGGCAAAGCACAGTGGATGTAAATTCAAATTCCCATATTATCTTTGATAACCTTGTAATAATTTACCTGTGTTCAGCAATAAATAAATGATTGATTTATTGATTTGTCTTTGGAGTTTTCTTTGGCCTAAATTAAACGATTACTATTGTGTACGGCTCGGGTCCATGGTTTAGTTTTCTGATGCTCTTTGACTACAAGAAACTATTCCTGGGGTGAAAAATACTCTATAATTTGAGCCAAATCTGTTTATTAGTTAGAGTAACATTCACCCCAAACAAACATACAACATTTTTTATCATTTTGTCTAGCGTGAAACTTGAAACACCGGAAACCGCCGGACGCCAATGGAAATACCTTTTGCGTGGGAGCCAGAGACGCCCGGCAACGGACGTGGGCACTTGGCCTTTCCCCTGTTAGGGAAAAGCCGTGGGTTCGAGTCCCGCCGATGACATCAGTTTTTGTAATCTATTTATAATTTCTTTCTTAATATTGCAAAAGTTTGGCCAAAGTCCTCCGGAGCTACATTTTTCCGAGTGTGTTTCTGGTGCGCCCGGCACTGGACGTAGGCAAAATAAAAATAAAATAAAATAACGTTTATTATCTTTGAAATTTTTAGAAAATTATTTAGATTCGTCAAAAGTTGGTGTGACTCTACCGAGGGTTCCAAAATGCAACGAGACTGAGAAGAGCCCTCAAGAAACTCAGTTCGGCTTTTTTCCAAAATATTTCATCTTAAATCTAATACAGAGTTATTAAGAAAGGAGCAAGGAGCAATAAAATAAAAACACTAAGAAATGGTGGATGTCAGCACAAGTTGTAGTAAATTTATTTATTATTTATTTAAATTTTTATTAATTACAGTAATAGACAAACAAGCTAGTTTCATTGTCCCCCAAAACCGAGTCAATGGTTTGACTGGGGGATCGAGTCTCCGTACATTTACACAATAGGTACATTACACTTTCAATGTTTTTTTTTTTTTTTTTTAGGGGCGGGGCCCCAAGTGATTAGTGACTACGTCCTCGCCGTCCGCCCTGGACCCCAACTTGACCACGGTAACGCAGTGGCAAGTTGGGTGACCGAACGTCCTAGTCTGTACTTGCGATTGGCCAAATTCTTTGAGATTTTGTGTTCCTGATATGGATAACCCCGAAGAGACCTCCGGTCCCGACACTGCCCTTTCCCGGGCAGTGTCAACCGACGACATGATGCACGAAATATTGATTCCGATGCCTATCGATTTGGGGGCTCGCGCCGCGCTGCCTAGTTGCAGCGCGATGTCGACGCCCCAAGGAACTGATGCTGCTGGGACTGACGATGGGTCAGCTCCCAGCAGTGTGAAGAAGAAGGGCCGCTCTTCTGCGACGAAGAAGAGGACCCTCGAGGAGAAGGGGGGACCGCCGCGCGACCGTAGCACCAGCTGCTCCGGGTGGGGGTCCCTCCTCTCCAGCGATTCGGAGGAGGAGGTGCCGGTCAAGACGGTACGTACGCGTCTCGACGCGTACAGAAGGCGGCCGCCAACTCCTCCTCCGTCCTCGGTCCAACTGTCCCAGTGAAGTCGCCGGGAAATCGGTGGGCCGGCCGCGCGGGAGTTGATGAGTGTTTTTGCCCGCATGAACGCGGCCATGCGGGGCAACAGGAACGTGGCGGGGAGGAAGAAGATTGTGGCTTCACTGGTGGATGAAGCCCAATCTTCCCTCAACAAGCTCCTCGCGCGGAGCGTCACCAAGGAGGAGGCGAGGCTCCGGAAGCAGGTGACGAGCCTGGAGGCGGAGCTCGCTGCTTCCAGAAAGCAGATGGATGACCTGTGGCGGGAGGTCGCTGACTGGACCAAGGTGGTCAAGGCGCCTCCCGGTCCCATGCTGCCGCCTCCTCCTCCGACGGCTGGGACAGCACCGAAGGCAGCGCCACCCACGGCGCCCACCACGGCGTCCACCAAGGCGCCCACCACGGCGTCCACCAAGGCGCCCACCACGGTGCCCACCACGGCGGCCACCAAGGCGCCCACCACGGCGCCCACCACGGCGCCCACCACGGCGCCCACCACGGCGCCCACCACGGCGCCCAACACGGCACCCGGATCGCCGCCACAGCCTGTGCCGACAATGGTACAGGTCCTGACGGCGATCGAGAGGCGCCTCGCGGTCCTGGAGGACCGGGCGTACCGCCCTCCGCTAGCGCGGCCCGCGTTTTCGTACGCGGCGGCTGTTGGCGGTTTTCCCGCTCCGGGACCAAGCGGCACACCCGCTGTCCGCCACCCCGATCCGCCCCAGTCCGTTTCAGCGTACCGTTTGCCGGCCGAGACCGCGGCCCAGGCGCGGAAGGCCAAGTGGCGCGGCAAGAAGAGCGGCACCCCTGCCGCCTCCTCTTCCTCTAACATCGCTCCCGCTGCTTCTTCACATCCCTCCAGACGGGAGGGATGGGAAGTAGTGGGGGCCAAGAAGAGGAAGACGAAGGCCGCCAAGAAAGCGGCCAAGAATGCGGCCAAAGCCGCCGCGGCGAAGGCGCCGAAGAGGCCCCGCCCTCCTCGCTCCACCGCCGTCGTCCTGACGGTGACGACGGTAGGTGTGGAGAAGGGGGTGGGGTACGCCGACGTACTGAGGACCGTGAAGTCCTCAGTCAACCTCTCGGCCCTCGATATACAGGGGGGTCTCCGGTGCAAGACGACACGCACCGGGGCTCGCCTCCTTGAGGTCTCCGGCGCCTCCAGCGGCCCTAAAGCTGACGCCCTAGCAGCGCAGCTTAGGGACGCGCTGGACACAGAAGCCGTCCGCGTCACCAGACCCACCAAATGCGCTGCATTGCGCGTCTCCGGTCTGGATGACGCGGCCACGACGGAGGAGCTCATTTCCGCCGTCGTGGAGGCGGGCGGCTGTCCCCGTGACCAAGTGAAGGCTGGAGAGATCTCCTTCAGCCTCACTGGCCATGGCACGACAGTCGTCCAGTGCCCCGTCGCGGCGGCACTTAAAGTGGCGGACGGACGAAGCCTCCTCGTAGGGGGCTTCCTAAAGGCGCAGGTGCACCTCCTTCGTGCCCGGGAAACTAGATGTTTCCGGTGCATGGTGGTGGGGCACGTCGGAGTGCAGTGCACAGCGGAAGTCACCGTGGGCGATCGGTGCTTCCGCTGCAGCCGGCCCGGTCACAAGGCAAGTGCCTGTGATGCTCCGCCTCGCTGCTTTAGATGCGAGGCGGAGGGCAAGACTGCGGACCACCGGGTCGGCAGCACAGCCTGCGCCGCCTCGAGGCCAAAGCCTCGTCCGTCCGTTGAAAGCGGTGGGGGTGCCGCTACTGCACGGCCAGATGTTTCTCGGCGGGATGCTGATATGGACGTCCATTAATGTCTGACGCCCATATCCGCATCCTGCAAGTGAATTTGAACCGCTGCCGCGCTGCTCAGGATCTTCTGTACCAGAGCATCCGGCAGTGGTCCATAAACTTGGCCGTGGTCGCCGAGCCGTACTACGTCCACCCGGGAAGCCCGGTGGACGAGGACGGCTCGGCCTGTTTTATCTTCGGGGGGTCCGCCGCAGACAACTCGCGCCTTGCTATCATTGCAAGGGGCCGCGGGTGTGTTGCGGCGGAATATGATGGGTTGGCAGTCGTGGCCACCTACATCTCGCTGACACTGGACGAGACTCAGTTTGAGCTATGGCTCACTGAGCTCGACGTCGTCTTCGCTGCGTGCCGTCCTCGCCCTGTCCTGCTCCTGGGAGACTTCAACGCCTGGAGTGAGGCGTGGGGCTCCCGGGAAACCAGGGACAAGGGGAGGCTTCTTGAGGACTGGACCAGAACACGTGGTCTGGAGGTCCTCAACCGGGGGAATGTCGCCACCTTCTGGCGGCGGGGGACCAGCTCGGTCGTGGACGTATCGTTCGCGACCTCTGCCCTCGCCGCCCGTATTACTGACTGGCACGTGGAGGAGGGTGAGGAGACGCACTCGGACCATCGGTACATCCGATTCGATGTCGTCCCCCCACCTGACCTCCCACAGCCGGTAGAAAATCCCCCGGATCCGCGTTGGGCACTTCACCATCTGGATCGGGAGGCTCTCCTGGAGGCATCCATCGTGCAGGCCTGGATTCCGGCACCGGACCGGCCTGCCGATGTGGATGCCGAGGCGGAGTGGTTCAGGAGAGCCATGTCGCAAATCTGTGATGCGGCGATGCCTAGGGTTACACCCAGACCGGCAAGGAAGCAGGTGTACTGGTGGTCGCCGGAGATTGCACAGCTGCGCGCAGCATGCATCTCCGCCCGCCGCCAGTACACCAGGTTTCGCCGGAGGCATCGCCGCCCAGACGACGCGGCAACCCGAGAGGCGGAGCTTTATCAGGCTTACAGGGAGGCTAAAGGTAATCTCCAGGAGACAATAAAGCGGGCCAAGACGGCGGCCCGCGAGGAGCTCCTGGAGACCCTGCAGCAGAACCCATGGGGGCGCCCGTACCTACAGGTCAGGGAGAAACTCCGACCTAGGGCGCCCCCACTGACCCAGAGTCTCCAGCCGCAGCAGCTGGAGCGGGTCATGGGCTCCCTGTTTCCGACGAGCGCGGAGGAGCACGTCCCTCCGCGCATGGCTCCGTCTCTGCCCGACGCGGATAGCATCAGTGAAGACGACGTACCCGAAGTCAGGGTGGGGGAGCTAGGTGCGGCAGTACTCCGGCTTAAACGCCGGAAAATCACTGCCCCCGGACCCGACGGCATTCCTGGCCGTGCATGGGTCCTGGCCCTCGAAGAACTCGGGCCTCGACTGATGGGGCTCTTTAGCGCATGCCTCGAAAGGGGCCAGTTTCCCAAGGTGTGGAGGACGGGGAAACTGGTCCTGATTCGTAAGGCGGGGCGGCCGGTGGACTCACCGTCCGGATACCGGCCGATCGTGTTGCTCGACGAGGTGTGTAAGCTCTTTGAGCGAATTATCGCGGAACGCCTCGTCGAGCATCTCTCGACGGTGGGGCCAGACCGGTGGCGGACAACCAGTACGGTTTCCGTCGGGGACGCTCCACCGTGAGCGCGATCATGCGCGTCAGGAGCCTGACGGAGGAAGCAGTCTCACAGGGCAAGGTGGTGGTGGCGGTGTCTCTTGACATCGCCAACGCGTTCAACACCTTGCCATGGAGCTGCGTTAGGGAGGCGCTCGTGTATCACGAAACGCCTCTCTACCTCCGTCGTATTGTCGGGGCCTATCTCTCGGAGAGGGCCATAGCTTTCCCCAGCTGGCTCGGGCCAGCTCGGCGAGATGTGTCGTGCGGTGTTCCGCAGGGGTCGGTCCTGGGGCCGCTTCTGTGGAACATCGGCTACGACTGGGTGCTGCGGGGTGCGTTGCCTGAGGGCGTCGGCGTAACGTGCTACGCCGACGATACCCTCGTCACGGCGCGGGGTGCAACGTACCAGGAGGCAGCACTCAAGGTCACGACGGGTGTTGCTCAAGTCGTGGGTCGGATACGGCGGCTGGGACTGGAGGTGGCCTTGCACAAGTCCGAGGTTCTGTGTTTTCACAGACCTCGGAACGGGTCGGCGGGCGGCGCGGTTGACGGCCAACAACTCAACGCTCCTTAACAGACCGTTGAGGACCTTGGCCGTCAAAACAATAAGGGGCTACCGCACGATCTCCGGAGAGGCTGCATGTCTCCTAGCCGGGACCCCTCCATGGGACCTGGAAGCGAGAGCCCTTGCGCCATTGGAACAATGACGCAAGGGCTCTCGCTTCCAGGTCGCTGGAGCGGGACCACAGGCCTGCGTCTCGAGAAATCGATGACCGGCGGTCCCAACTCCGCCAGGATCTCATGGAGTCATGGAGGGTGCGACTTGAGCAACCCAAGTGGGGTGCCACCATCATCGCGGCGGTGAGACCGATCATGGACGATTGGCTGCAGAGGCAGCATGGTGACCTCACGTATCGTGCGAAGCAGATCGTTACCGGGCATGGATGCTTCGGTAGCTATCTGTTTCGCATCCATCGTGAGGTCACACCCCGGTGTCAACACTGCGAGGTTTCCGACGACGACACCGCACTCCACACGTTGGTGGAGTGCTCAGCGTGGGCGAGTCAGCGCCGGGACCTCGTAGTGGGTCTGGGCGTGGATACCCTCTCGCTGGAGACCATGCTTAAAGCCATGGTCTCCAGCGCGAGTAGGTGGAACGCGGCCGTGTCCTTCTGCGAGCAAGTCGTGCTCGCGAAGGAGGCGGCCGAGAGGGAGAGGGAGCGTGCCCTCCCCGCCGAGTTCCGTAGTCAGCGGCGAGGCCGCCGCAGACTCATCTACGCCCAAGACCATCGACCTCCATGATCGGGGCCTGAGGACGGCGGGATCGCCACCCGTCGTCCTTACAGAAGCAGGCTAGAAGGGTTGCGTGCTGCGGAGCTTTTTTGCCCCATAGCACGCAACCAGATTCACTCACTGACGCGGGATAAAACCCTACCCCAACGACGCGGGATTCTCATCCCGACCCAACCCCCGCAGAGACCACAGAGGTGGTCAAAGTCCGCCGGGCGCCACTGGAAATACGTGCTGCTTGTAACCAGAGACGCCCGGCAACGGACGTTAGAGCGGCCGCGGCCTTGGTCGCGGAACTAAAAAAAAAAAGTCGTTTTTTTAATGTTCTGTCACCATAGTAGTTATATATTCTAGGGACCTCATATCTGCCGGAGGTCATCGAGCGGGTGTTATGATCGTTGGTGACCCTTGTCAGGTCGTTCTCCCGACCGCCGTGGTTATTTACTAATATTAAATACTTATGTTTTAAAGAAACTGGTAGGATTTTACATATTTTGTACAATTGGGCATAATCATTTTTATATTTTTCACTGACTTTATTGCTAACGAGTAATTTAATAAATCTAATTTGTATTGCTTCTAATTTATCAATGTATGTTTTGAATGAAAGGCCATAGCATTCGAGAGCGTACCCAATTATTGAGTCCACCAACGCCATATATATACATCTTAATGTCATAATAGGAACCCTGTAACTCAAATGATAAAATTTACTTAACAATATTCTGAGTTTGTCACAAATGTATTCTATATGGTGGAGCCAGGAGAAGCTGTTATCTATTTTTTTTTTTTTTTTTTTTTTACGCATTTTACCCATGGCAAATCCTATTAGACTGCAGTATTGTTTTCTTTAGCTAGGCTAAGTATTGGAGCTATAGCCCACTTCCTTTTGGAACTAAACTAAACTTACACCCGTATTCGCTGGCCACGCCACGGGGCGCATGGTCGCCATGCACTAGAAAACGGTGATTAACCAGCGCACAGCGCCGCACACCCCGTGGCACCACCCGCGAATACGTCGTTTATTAATATCTAATCATCTTTCATTCCGATTCTCTTGGTAACATTCCATTTCTTCTTCTATTCCTCTCGCACTTTCATTCAACCTTTCATTCTTTTGTGTTGGGATATCGGGGTATACTTGTGCTTTTTTCTTTATTAAAATTTCCAGATTCTTACATAATTATAACATAATTTTGACAATTGGGTTTTTTCTTAGTTTTAAAGATGACATTAACATTTTAACAAATTTAGAGTTTTCTTTTACACATTCTAATATCTTATTTCTAACAGTTGTTTTTATCTTTTACATACTAGTATCTAATTTCTAATTTGCCGTTTGGACAGCTTTACATTTACATCATGTTTCTTAAATTTACTTTTATATTAGGTACTATTCTATTTATTTCTTATCCTTTATACTTTATACATTTCCTTATATATATTTCTCTGCGCATATATGTCGTACAATATTACATAATATTGGTACATAATGCCTATTTTCCTCCATTTCGCTTGTGTGCTGTTTTTATAATTTTTTCACAGTATTGGATAAATTCTTGATTTTGCAACATGATGGACAAGTTTGCTGTATTTAAATTGACATTATTCCTGTTTTCAAAATTTATCCGATCAACTACGTCCGGGTCGCAGGCGCACGATGGGCTCGCCTTACACCTGAAACGGTGCAGGTATTCTGCGAACCCACCGTGCCCGTAAGCAGTTGGGTGGTTGTGCCAGCGACCGGCATCTTGCGGACGATACTGTACGCCTCCACTGCACAAGGGAGGAAAAGCTTGGTAACGGAGGCGGTCGTACCTTCTTTATACCTCTCATTCCACTCGCGAAGCGTGCGCTGACGCAGAACACGCTTCACGAATGTAACCGGGTACAACCCGTAGTCCGGTGCCTTCTTCAACTTCAGAGCCGCCTCCTTGGCGAGTACGTCGGCTCGCTCATTGCCCTCCAGCCCCGCGTGGGCCTTGACCCAGAATAAGGAGATTTCCTTACCCTGAGCCATGCCTTGTCGAATGGCTGATCGGGCTTCCACCGCCAGGGGATGGAGGGCATGACGGTTAACTACCGTCAGAAGTGCGGCTCTGCTGTCGGAGAAGATTAAATTTACATTTACAATGGGATAAGCCATTATGGAAGCACGAGAATTCGTGTGTAAATAAAGGTACAGGCTGCGTTGGGAGTTGTGTGTATGGCGAACTTATCACAAGTAATTTAGTTTTATCAGAGTTTAATACTATACCATTGTCGTGGGACCATTTCACGATCGAGTCTATGTCTTGTTCCTCGTCTATATCAGAGCCCGCCCGCACCACGCATAGGTCGTCAGCATACATGTACGCAGTACAGTGCTGCAGTTTGTTACACAGGCTATTTACGTGCATCAGGTAGCTGACGGGACCACACCCTGAACCCTGAGCCACCCCGCAGTTCACCCGTATCTTGTCGCTGAAAGTGTTACTCACCTTCACGCGGTACGAACGAGCTTCGAGATAGTCCCGGAACCATTGATTCAACGGTCCCCCGACACCACACTCCTCCATAGCGCCTAGGAGGGTATTAGTTTCCAAAGTATCGAATGCCTTTTTATTATCAAAAAATATCAATATTACTAATTTCTTCTGTTCAAGGTAGTTATTAATTTCATCAGTAAACTTCGACATAAGTGTATTCGTACTACGTCCCTTTACAAATCCGTGTTGACTCGAATGTAAGATTTTGTTATTTTATAAGTACTCATTTAGTTGGCCAACCACACATTTTTCCATTATTTTATCTACACTTGACAATATTGATATTGGTCTGTAATTAGATACGCTTTTACGGTCACCTTTTTTATGAATTGGGCGAACTACGGATTCTTTTAATTGATCGGGAAATTTTCCATGTAATACAGACAAGTTGATCAGTTTAGCCAACACAGGACTCATTTTCTCAACTATAAGTTTTAAGAGTCCTCCTATTAAATTTTACCGTTTTCGCTGATTTTACAGACGTGTTTTTACACTGAAAATACTGTATTTTTATAAGTTTTAATGCACAACATGAAATATCATTTCAATAATGATCTAATAAGTGAGCTACTTTCTTATTTTTGTCATTAAATTTTGATTAATCGACCTTAAACAATCGGTAGTTTTTCGTATCTTTTGCTGGAAGAGGTCTAGAATATCACAAATTCACTAATCGTTTTGACGTCTAAAAAGTATTACAAAAATACAGTGTATTCTTGTAAAAGTCATCTATCAAATGTATGGATTACTTTTTATCACTTTCATAAAAAAAAATGAGTAAACAAATATTTAAGTTAGTCAAATTTTAGAGAAAATGGGCAATGAATTGGTTCTTATTTCGGCTACATAAAACTCTCGTTCATAAAATTAAAACAACATAAATAAACCTTGGTTCAAAATCAATCCATTTCCAAAAAAAAAAGAAAGCTAAATAATAAAAAATAGGCTGTAAATAATCTTTTAAAAACACCTAAATTTCGCTTTATAATACTCGACGCATGCCTCAAGTAAACAGTCCGCGCCAAGCGCTTACAGGGAGAGGACGTGTCGCTCTGCGCGCCAAAATTCGACGCCGTCTACAGACGAATATGGCGTGGCGTGAGATTTTGATACTTTGGTAATACTATTTTGTGATGATTAGGCTTCTTTTTAAATACAACAAGTGATTATGTAGAATGTATTTATCATTGTTTTTGTTAAAAAAGCTGTTATATTTTATAAAGCTGGATTACTCACACACTCACTGACACAATTTTATTGTTCTCCTTGATAGTGGAGGGGAAGGTACCTATGTTTTTTTTGCAGAAATGTAAAGGGGGTTCGGGGACCTAGGGAAAATTCCGAGTTTTTGAGATTTGCCCTCCAGTCCCCCAAGGGGGGCTCCCGAGTAGAGTCAAAATGAGTAATAATTTTATAGAGGTAGTTTTTTTTTTTTTTGTATTGGGTTCGCCAATTTGACGCCACCCGCCTGGTAGTAAGTCGTGACGACGTCAAGCGATTGTGGGTCACTCACAGCACACTATACTATAGAGAGTGGCCCTCAACTTGACGACCTACTGAACCCAGGATTATATGTGGGAGGAAACACGTGCACAGGCAGGGCGTTCCAGGCCAGTATCGTTCGGCACAGAAACGAACGTTTAAAACGTTCGGTTCTCGCGAACATGTACCTACTGTGTGGGAGTGGCATCTCTGCCCGGCACGCGTTGTTCGGGATCGGAAGGAAGATGGGATCAGATTGAAGAGCTCTTCAGAATGCTCGCGGTGGTAAATACGGTAGAATGCGGCCAAGGAAGCTATTGGTCGGCGCTGAACTAGCGGCTCAAAGCTTCCCGTTACCTCCGGACAATCTATAATACGGATAGCTCGACGCTGCATAGCGTCGAGAGCGTCCAGCAAATACTTCGCGGAGCCGTCCCGGAAGTGAGAGCAGTATTCGACGCAGGGTCCAATCTGCGTCTTGTACAGCAGACACCTCTGATGCAGTGTAAAGAATCGCTTTACCTTATTCAGTATTCCTAGTTTCCACGAAGCTAGCCCTATACATCTTTCGATGTAGTTTTTATTATTGAGCTCTTGACGAACGTCTATGTCAAGGATCTCAAGGTTGCCCTTCATTGGTAATAATGCATTCTGAAGAGAGGGTAGGGGAAGGAAAGGGGATTTCTTCGCTGTAAATGCACACGCCTGCAATGTGCTGTCATCTGCATAACAATGAATGTTCCCGAGGGATAGCATATCATTGATTTGCAGAAGGAAGAGTTGGTGACAGCACGGACCCCTGCGGCGCCCCGGTATTGTTCCTCGATACATATATACATAACCGGGGCAACACAGGTAAGGCGTGTTGTCAGGGCGGCGTATTTGTGTCTCCGTGAGAAACGTCACAGCGGGCCGAGCCGTCTCAAGGTATGGTGGACGGCATCGAGGTTCGCATGGAGTCCACGGATGTTGGTGAACTCCACCTCGAAAAGTGAAGTGTGGGGTTTCCTGGGGCCGCTGTGGAACGTTTACTTATTTCTGTTGCACTGCCATTATAAATTTGAAGAAGAAGCGTGAAGACAGGGCGACATTTGGTGCAGCAGTAATAAGTGACTAAGCGCATGGGCTAACTTCGTCTGGAACCGTGTGGTTAGGTTGGAGCTGACCCGCCGGACGGAAGGGTTACCAAACCCCCCTGGTGCAAGGCCGCCGCTATCCCACACCGGTTACCACCCGGAGCGGCGATCCCACATCAGGATTATGCGCGAGAACATGTGGGGCAGCCTCCTGGTGTGGTTGGTCCTAGGCGGGCCCCATGACTGTGTTGCGGGCGGCCGCGGCAACGCCGTTGCTAAGGGTCTCCCTGGCCAGCGAATCGACCCACACCACCCACACTAGACTCCGCTTTGCCCCCACTGGTTCCATGCCTGCTGCACCATACATGGCCCCGGGCCCGGCGGTGCAGCTGTTGAACCCCTTACGCAACCAGCCTGGGCTGGGTTACTTGTGGGGCTTTAGCACAGTTGCACGGTGGCACCCCCCGGCCCAACACCCGGTACCCACGTAGGGACCGAAGCCACTTCATAGGTACCGTAAATTAACGAGCCTCGTCCGTTGATCAGCAGGTGCGCCACTAGCAGATGAGTTCGCTGGGGCCCTAAATATGTTGGTAGAGCCCCTTTGTATAGAGGAGGTCAAATGATTTTGATTAGGAAAAAAAATTAGCCCTCGCCCCCCCTTTGAGAGTGCAACGACAGAGGAAAGGTAGAGGAGTTTTGATTACGGGATCATACGAGAATAGAGGGTCTTTTCTTGAATTTAAGGAGAGAAAAAAAACACCCCCCTCCTAGCCCTCTTTTCACCTCCCCCACACAAGACACTATTATTATAAAATGAAAAAAAAAAGATCAAAACCATGTAATCGCCGTACCTACTGGCTGACCACCATCGGTAACTCCGGACTCACGCACAAAATGTGTCAAATACCTAATTCCGCCCGTTTCGATTCTGCATACGGACTCTTAAGTCGGTCATGCGAATGAGATCGCAGCCGGGTGACTTGTTGCTATCGTGACCGGCTGCTATCTCATACACATATCCGACGCTTTTACATAAGAGTCTTTATTTAAAAAGGTATCAGTACATATGTGTTTTATGTCATTTATTTCATCATAGAAAGTATTCGCAAATTTATCACATATATTTTTGATAGTCAGTTGTTGATCCATATTAGAGAGTATGACCGTATCCAATGATTGTTTTGTATTGCCCAGCATTTCATTAATTTTTTTCCCAGGTTTTTTTAATGTTATTATTACACTGAAGTATACTTTCCCTCTTGTATTTATTCCTACTTTTATTAATAGCTTTTTGACACTTGTTTCTGTATTTCGTATAATTAAGTCGCTTTAGCATATTTTTAGGCTCCTTGCTCCATACATCAAACAACCAGTCCCTTTCTTTTATCATTACTTTTAGATTACTGCTAATCCATGTCTTATTTCTATTGTGACAAACAGCTGATTTAATTGTACAACAATCATTGTAAATTGTGACAAATCGATGAACCAACGCGTTGTATAACTGAACAGGACACTCTAACCGTGCTATATCATCAAAGTTAGCATTTATCAGTTTATTACGCACCTTTTTGTTGTCTAAAACTCGTTTAGTGTTCGCCTCGGCCGGTAAGAGGTGCGGCGAGCGCGCATCGCCCGGCCCTCGGAGCGCTGCCGCCGGCCACCCGGTACGTTTCCATTGCACCGCAACCACTGTTAAATAATGGTCGGACATTTTTTGTTTAATTACAGCTGAATCTATTGACCCATCCTTTGTTCTTACGTAAATATGATCTATGCACGACTCAACTAGTTTTCCCTTCAGAATTTCTTTACGAGTGACGTCATTGATACACCGTGTGAATCCGTACTCTGATAGTAGGTTTTGGTAAGAAGTAACATGTTTATCGAATCTGTTTAACAAGTTGATATTAATGTCTCCGCACATGACCACTGTTGAATCTAAAGGTAATGTAGCCAACAAATTACGAAGTTCCGACATAAACTTACTAATCATGTCCTTCTTTTTAATTTTCGGAGGTCGATATATTGCCAATAAATGAATTAAGTCATCTTGGTATTTAAGTGCAATGGAAACACACTCGGCTGACTGCAATCCCGTCACTGTGGTCGACTCGCAAACGCGCGCTCCGAGCTCCGTGCGCGTATATACCAATTTGGGCATGTAATATCGGAAGGTTTTCAAAATCCGATATTGGATTCCGATATCAGATCTCAATATCGGAATTCCGATATTAATATCGGAATTGTGTTTATATGCTATAAATATGATTTTTGGTTATATTCGTAACAATTCTGGATTGTATAAAATAAAAGAATGATTTTAATCAAAGTCTTTAATTCGGTACAAAACAAAACTTCTTAAAATATAAAAAATTGCAAGCAAAATTAACAATCAGGTACAACAATTATTCAAAACTATAACAACAATTTAAACAACATATTCGTTTTAATTTTGGATTTTACAATAAAAATTTTAATAATTTTTTTTTTCAATTCAGTACAAATCTTAGCTAGTTGTACTATCAGTGTTTATTGGATTAAATCACAACTTTCTTTTTATATTGCTACATACTATTCAAAATAACATGGAATCAACGTAATAAAACTTCTTGTATACTTAACATCAATAATTAGGAACTCCTCTTTCACCTCTATTGTCGTATATTGCCTTTTCTGTCATAACAAATCCCAAAAGATCAATTTCGTCGGACGGAAGCACTGCTCTCTTAATTTTTTTGCACTTTTCCATTTCCTTCTGATTGAATTCTTGGTGCAGTGACCCTGCACCAAGAATACTTATCTATTGTAGCGCGTCTAGCTAAGGGTTCATCATCTTCATCTGAAGGTAATACAGACGTCATGGATTCAGTCCCTGTTTCTGTGACGGCGATAGTGCTAGTTAGGTTTTCTTTATATTTCAGGCGTTTTAATTAACATACTTACAATAACATCACATATTTGAACATTCGTGGGTTTGGGAAATGTATCATCTTCTGAAGCACTGTAATAGCTTTCGGAATCATGAAGGTAGTGTAATACTCCTGCAATTAATAGCCGTCTTTCTTTTATTCGACCTCGTAAGTTCACAGCGAGACTCGAACTAAGATAATTGTTTTACTGTTCTAGTTTATTCAGCAACTTTGTCTGATTCCGATATCACGATATTGGGTCGCTCAATATCGGAATTGTAATATCGGAACTCGCGTTCCGAGATTCCGATATTACGAGATTCCGAGATTCCGATATTCATGCCCTAATACCAATACACCGCCCCCCTTGCGACCTGCCCGCGTATACGCGTGCTGGTTATACCCACTTATCTGGAATAACGACAGCAATGAGTAATTAATGTTCGGCTCAGTTAAGACAATTACATCTACGAGATTTCTACTACTGTTAACAATCACCAGTAGTTCACAAAACTGCTTTTTCAGAGATCTAATATTGACATGTAATATATTTAAGGAAACTTTGTTTACTAATGAGTTTAACCAGACGCTGGTATCACTCAGACAATGATAATTTACAAGGTTTTCATTAATTTCTTCTGTACTATTGAAATCTGGGATACTCGTACGTAGTACACCTCTGCTTTTTTTTATTCTGCATTAGGTTCAAGTCCCCAAAATGTTTAATCCAGAATGCAACATAAAAAATAATAATAATAATTTATCGGGCTCTGTCACTACGTTTCATCTACTTGCCGTGGCCAGGCATTGAAACTGGTCGGACTGGTTCTTGAACGACACGGCCGGTCACCGGCGCGCGGCGCTTAGTAATCAAACCTCTCGCTCACCAACCTTAAGTACGCGCGCACGTATTGTAATCTTTGTTACTAGCTACCTATGAAATACAAACTATTAATCCACTATCAAGAAGTTTAATTTATTAGTCAAGAACCCCGGCATCTACACTGGAGCTTGGCATTCGACATTGGTCCTTCGAAAGCAATAAAAGAAGATTATAAACATAATTAGTGCGGACACTGACGTACTTTTGGACATCTTGTGCCTTTCAAGCGCCCTTCAAAGTTACGTAAAGGACAGTCATATTTCAACCGAGTGAGTTCGTTCCAATTTTACCCTACATTTTCCTACATTTTCCTACATTTTCTAAACCTATCTTTTCCAAAAACATATTCATAGTGCTTACCTATATTACGATCAGGCATGTTGATCTCTTAAAATATAGGCAATTTCATTGCTTACGTAATACATTTATAATTTCTTTCTTAATATTTTGGGAATAGTTTAGGCAACTTCATTGCTTACGTAATACATTTATAATTTCTTTCTTAATATTTTGGGAATAGTTTAGGCTACTTCATTGCTTACGTAATACTCTTATATTTTTTTTCCTAATATTTTAAGAATAGTTTAAGCAAACTCATTGCTTTAAAATACAAAAATAATACATATAATTACGCATTTAGCTACGCTTTAGGTGCAATTAAAAATATTATGTCCGAACCAAAGCCTCAGAGCTCAGAACAAGCGAGGATCAAAGATCTCAAAGATCTTGTGAAGAGGCGTGGCGTGTTAAAGGCTAAGCTAACTTACTTTAGCAATTTTCTTAAGCTATTGCCAAAGGCAAACCTAGATATTGTTCAATCTTCTGAATTGCAATGCAGGCTTGATATTATGGAAATCTTATACAGGGATGTTGATACTTTACAGACAGAGATGGAGCTGTTGTCGGATAATATGGACGATTTGCTTGCCGAGAGGGAACAATTTGAGTTGCTGTACTATGCCCATATAGGTCAGGCAAAGGCACTACTTGCTCCGACGCGACCATCATCACCCACGCTCGCTTCTGCCGTTTCTGACGAGATCAATTCCAATCACGAATCTAATGCCAAGCATGACTTCGTACGCTTACCGAAGATAGACTTACCTCACTTCAACGGGGACTATCAGCACTGGCTAGAATTCAGAGATACGTATATTTCTTTAATACATTCCAATCAGAGTATTCAATCAATTAATAAATTTCACTATCTTCGTGCGGCCTTATCTGGCAGTGCGTCGTTAGTCATAAAAAGCCTTGACTTTAAGGCCGACAACTATGATATAGCTTGGCAAGTATTGAATGGCAGGTACAATAATGAAAAACGTCTTATCAGTAACCACGTTCTATCTTTATTTGACTTAGAATCAATACAAAGGGAATCTGGTAAAATGTTACGCACTATGATAGATATCATAAATAAAAATTTACGAGCTCTTGAGACCCTCGGACAACCCACCAAACACTGGGACACCTTAATTATTCACATCATGTCTAGGAAATTAGATGTCGTTACTAATCGAGAGTGGGAAGAATACATTAACACATCGGATACTTTCCCAAAACTCGAAAATTTTACTAAATTTATATCAAACAAAGCCAATTTACTCGAAACATTACTCCATAATAAAAACTCAAAAACTAACTACACAAATAAAACATTCACAAACGACACTAACAAATCTAATAATTATCTTACATCTACCAACACAAATTCTAAACCAATTAACAATAATAACAAAATTACATGTCCTATATGTACAAAAAAACATTATTTATTTAGTTGTGAGTTTTTCAGGAATCTTGATGTTGACTCACGCATGAAAACTGTTTCAGAAAGCAATGTTTGGAGGAACTGCTTATGTCCCGGTCATGTGGACAAGAACTGTAAGCTATCACATTGCAAATATTGTAAATCAAAGCATAACACCCTCTTACATAGGGATTTATCACATACACAGACAGGCGACAACGTTACATTGTCATCAAATATCACATTATCAGCCTCAGGCAATAATCAGTCTATTGTACTATTATCCACAGCATTGGTGAAGGTATCAGATGTGAATGGAGGGCTTCATACTGCCAGACTCCTGTTAGATAACGGCAGTACTTCCAATTTCATAACCCAAGACCTCTGTGGAAAGCTGGGCTTAGTAAAACAGGACATAAACTCGACAGTCTCAGGTATTAATGGTCATATTTCTTTTTCTTCGGAAAGCTGCGAGATTACCTTGCAGTCTTATTATGGCAGTTACCAGACTAGCATAAATTGTTTAATTTTGCCACAACTCACGCATACGCTGCCCGGTACTTATATAGACAAAAGGTGTATTGTCATGCCACCAGGTCTTCAGCTAGCTGACCCTAACTTTAATATACCTTCAGCGATAGATATTCTTGTTGGCGCAGAGGTATTTTGGAACGTCTTAGGTTCCCATTCAATTAATTTAGGTACAAATCAACCTAAATTACAATCAACTAAATTAGGTTGGCTTATTTCAGGCTGTGTTTATCAGTCTCAGGCCCAACAACCTACTTTTTGCAACTTTCTTTCACATGAAGAGTCTACACAGTTCACTCGCTTCTGGGAGCTTGATGCTGTGTCGCCTAATCACGGTTTATCTGTAGATGAAAAAACCTGTGAACAGATTTTTCAGGACACTACACAGCGCAACAACGTTGGTCAATTCGTCGTCACCATTCCATTGAAGGACTCGCCTGAATGTTTGGGAGACTCTTACGCGATGGCCAAGCGTCGTTTTTTATCATTAGAACGTAAGTTTGAACGTGATTCCCTATTTAAACGCAGATATTTAGAATTTATGAAAGAATACATTAACTTAAATCACATGACAGAAAATCAAAAATCAAAAGGTACAAAATTTAATTATTTCTTGCCTCATCACGGTGTTATTCGCGAGTCCAGTAGTACCACAAAGCTTCGAGTGGTATACGACGCTTCGGCCACTACCACTTCGGGCAAGTCTTTCAATGATATTCAGTATGTGGGTCCAACCGTACAGGAGGATTTGCTAACCATTCTTTTAAGATATAGACAGCATAAATATGTTGTAACAGGTGACATTGAAAAAATGTACAGGTGTGTTATCGTAGAACCTCCACAACGCTCTTTACAGCAAATCGTCTTTAGATTTGATCCATCAGAGCCCTTAAAGAAATACACTCTAAACACGTTGACTTATGGTACCGCCTCAGCCCCCTACCTAGCCACGAAGTGCTTAGTGTCGCTCGCTGACCAGTGTGCAGAGCCACGAATTAGTAATTCCATCAAGCGCGACTTCTATGTCGACGATTATTTAAGTGGTGGCGATACAGTTGACTCTGTTGTGAGTTTATGTAAAGGTGTCATCGACACACTCAGGTCTGCACAGTTCCACCTTCGAAAGTGGCAATCAAATAGTACCTTAATCTTAAAATCTATTTCAGAAACAAATAACGAACTTTTGGATAAAACACTAAATTTAAATAATCTATCACCTTGTAAAACACTAGGTTTGCATTGGGACTGTAAATCAGACAATTTATTTTATACTGTAGATTTAAAAAATTCATCATATAAAACATCAAAGCGTATTATCTTATCACTTATAAGCCAAGTCTTTGATCCACTTGGTCTTGTAGGTCCATGTATACTTCAAGCAAAATTTATAATACAGCAGTTGTGGATACTCAAGTGCAACTGGGACGAAGAAGTACCATCAGAACTTAATTATCAATTTAACGAATTTGTTAAAGTACTTTCAGCCCTCAACTCTCTCACCATTCCTCGTTGGGTTTCGTGTAGCAATCCCTCTACAGTCGAACTTCACACGTTCACAGATGCCTCCGAACGCGCTTACGGTGCGTGTGTGTATGTGCGGACGGTAACAGTCGACGGGACGGTGTGTGTTCGACTTTTAGTCTCCAAAAACAAGGTTGCGCCGATAAAATCCACGACAATACCTCGTTTGGAGTTGTGCGGAGCGTTGCTGGGTGCACGACTATTCGCTAAAGTACGTAAATCACTTACTCTCGACTTTCATCAATGTTTCTTTTGGTGCGACTCAACTATTGTTCTTGCTTGGCTCTCCTCAGTGCCAAGTCGGTTAGAGCAATTTATACGCAACAGAGTAAGTGAAATCCAGGAAACAACAATCGGCCTAAAGTGGAGTTATGTCCCTTCGGCATTAAACCCCGCCGATCTCACGACTCGGGGGGTGAAGGCTGATTCCATCAGCGATCCGCTCTATGGTGGTCGGGTCCTGGGTTTTTAAATAATTTAGAAATTGACTTTCCTAGTACACCTAATCATAACACTCAACTTCATACATTAGATGTTATACATCACACAAATAACTTAAATGAACACAAAAACTTAATTTCAGATTTAATACACAAATCATCCTCTTTTACAAAACTAATTAGAATCGTAGGTTACATACAGAGATTTATTGATAATTGTAGAAAACAAAATAACAAAATTTCATCGTATTTAACCGTATCAGAATTACAATCATCACATAACTTAATCATACATATTGCTCAGCAGGAAATGTTTCCTGAAGAATACAGAACTCTTAAAAACAGCCAAGCCTTACATAAGAAAAATCGTTTAATAAGTCTTTCTCCTTTCATGAATTCCGAACATTTAATCCGTGTTGGTGGTCGTCTCAGGAACTCCAATTACAGTTATAATGTTAAACACCCAATCTTATTGTGCAGTAAACATCACATTACAAAATTATTATTCGATAAAGAACATAAAGCTCTATTTCATACAGGGCCTTCATCACTCTTAGCTCATATTAAGTTAACTTATTGGCCTCTAGCAGGTAAAAACTTAGCTAAACAAACAGTACGTAACTGTGTTCGCTGTGCTCGTGTCAAAGCGCAACCTGTCCAGGTCATTATGGGAGATCTCCCGACCGACAGGACGCACTTAGAGTACCCTTTCTTGAATACAGGCCTTGATTACGCTGGACCAGTGCTGATAGCCGACCGAAAGGGTAGAGGTTGCAAACTTCTCAAGTCTTACATTTGCGTTTTTGTATGTTTCGCAGTTAAAGCCATACACTTGGAGTTGGTCTCTGACCTTACTAAAGAAGCATTCTTAGCGGGGTTCATCAGCCGTAGAGGCAAGCCTCAACAAGTATATTCCGACAACGGCACCACCTTTGTGGGAGCTTTTAATGAACTCTCGCGCTTATTACAAACTTCTTCGACAATAATAGAGTCCGGCATTGCAAATCAGGGCATTGAATTTAAATTTATACCGGTCGGAAGTCCACATTTTGGCGGGATTTGGGAGAGAACCGTATCCTCGGTAAAAGGATTATTATATAGAGTCATGGGCCTCACCCACTTAACGTACGAAGAGCTTTCAACATGCCTTATTCAAATAGAAGCCATTTTGAATAGTAGACCTCTAACTCCTTTATCCACAGACCCATCTGATCTTTCCTATCTCTCACCTTCTCATTTCCTCATCGGACGCACACTCACGTCGACTCCTAGTCCTCACATCAGCGACAGTAACATGCAGCGGCTACAGCGTTATGAACGCATTGAGAAACTGCGGCAGCATTTCTGGCAGCGCTTCTCCATGGAGTACGTGTCTCTTCTTCAACAACGAACTAAATGGCAGACAGCTGGACAAGACCTCCAAGTAGGAGCAATGGTCTTGGTCAGAGAGCCCAATACATCTCCGCTCTTATGGATGTTGGGTAGAATCATCGCCGTCGAGCCTGGCCGTGACGGTCAATGCAGAGTTGCGGACATTAATACAAAGAAGGGTATAATTAGACGGGCATACAACAACATCTGCCCTCTACCTGTATCCTGACGTCTCTTCGTGAAGTCTCTTCCTTTCATCTCTTCTTGAAGTCTTACTTCAACCCGGGCAGTATGTCACTACGTTTCATCTACTTGCCGTGGCCAGGCATTGAAACTGGTCGGACTGGTTCTTGAACGACACGGCCGGTCGCCGGCGCGCGGCGCTTAGTAATCAAACCTCTCGCTCACCAACCTTAAGTACGCGCGCACGTATTGTAATCTTTGTTACTAGCTACCTATGAAATACAAACTATTAATCCACTATCAAGAAGTTTAATTTATTAGTCAAGAATCCCGGCATCTACACTGGAGCTTGGCATTCGACAGGCTCTAAATGGGCCCGATGTTGATTCAATAGCATCGGTATCCTGGTTACGATTTGGTGAACTCTTCGGAGAAACTGAGGGTTTTATCTGTGCAATCACTGACGAAGTCGTGATGACGAATAACTATCGGAGATTTATTGTCAAAGATGGGACGCTAGACATCTGTCGGGCATGTCATCGTCCCGGAGAATCTTTAAGACATATTATCTCTGGTTGTTCCCGTCTTGCGAACGGTGAGTATTTGCACAGACACAACCAAGTTGCCAGGATAATCCACCAGCAACTTGCTCTAAAGTATAATCTTGTCGACGTGGAGGTACCTTATTACAAGTATGTGCCCAACCCAGTTCTTGAGAACGGTCATGTCACATTGTATTGGGATCGATCTATTATCACTGATAGGACTGTTATAGCTAACAGACCTGATATAGTGATAATGGATCGATTAAAGCGCCTTGCAGTGATTGTCGATATCACTGTGCCACATGACGAGAATCTCGTGAAAACCGAAAAAGATAAGAAAATTAAATATTTAGACCTAGCTCACGAGATTGTCGACATGTGGGATGTGGATTCGGCGATTATTGTTCCGATAGTCGTATCTGCGCATGGTCTAATAGCCAAGAGCCTCGATCTCCACCTACAGAGGCTCGCGTTAGGCAGCTGGGTCAAGGGCTTGATGCAGAAGGCGGTTCTGTTGAATACGGCCCGTATTGTGCGGAAGTTCCTGTCTCTGGAGCCCTAACCACCAGTAGCTTGGTCCCTGTACCCGATGCCGGTGGGTTACTGTTTTTTATATTTTTTAAATGTATTTTTTTATAAATCTTTTTAAAAATGTAATGTGTGTTAAGTGTTAATAAAGAGAATAATAATAATAATTAATTAATTTTTTTTTAATATTTTTAAATATATTTGTATTTCTTTTTATAGATTTATTTAAAAATGTACTAAATATGTATCAAGTTAAATAAAGGAAATAATAATTACATTGTATTGGGATCGATCTATTATCACTGATAGGACTATTATAGCCAACAAACCAGATATAGTGATAATAGATCGATTAAAACGCCTTGCAATAATTGTCGATATCACTGTGCCGCATGACGAGAATCTCGTGAAAGCAGAAAAAGATAAACAAATTAAATATTTGGACTTAGCTCACGAGATTGTCGACATGTGGGATGTGGATTCGGCGATTATTGTTCCGATAGTCGTATCTGCTCATGGTTTAATAGCCAAGAGCCTCGACCACCACCTACAGAGGCTCGCGTTAGGCAGCTGGGTCAAGGGCTTGATGCAGAAGGCGGTTCTATTGGATACGGACCGTATTGTGCGGAAGTTCCTATCTCTGGAGCTTTAACCACCGGTAGCTTGGTCACTGTACTCGATACCGGTGGGTCACTATTTTTTATATTTTTAAATATATTTGTGTTTTTTATAAGTTTATTTAAAAATATAGTAAATATGTAATGTAATAAAGGGAATAATAATAAATATACTTTATTGTACACCAAAACGAATTACACAAAATACAATGTATCAAATATAAAAATGTACAAAGGGCGATCTTATCGCTTAAAGCGATTTCTTACAGACAACCTTTGGATGGATAGGAAAAAAGAAAACTGGATAACTGGGTAGTGTACAATACTTGTAAAAATTTAGTACCCATATAGTAACGGGTCATTACGGGTTAATAGCAAAAATTATATCACAATAATATAAAATGCAGTGATGATATTTATAAGTCAGCTAAGTAATGATCCTTTAGCAGTTTCTTAAAAGAGCTCAGCGACTGTGCTCGTCTAATAGACACCGGTAGGGCATTCCACAAGCGCGAGGCTTCGACCGTAAATGATTTGCCATAGAAATTAGTGGAATGCGCTGGTAATACCAATCCTAAATTCTCCGACAACTTCAGAGACAACGAATGCGTATCATGTAGGAAGTTGAAACGTTCTTTAAGATAAGAGGGCGTGCTAGGATTAAACAGAATGCTGTATGGAAGAGATAAATAAATAAATAAATATGTTAGGACAATCCACACAACGCCATCTAGTCTCAAACTAAGCAGAGCTTGTGATATGAGTACTAGATAAACTGATATAAATTTTTTACATTTTTTTTTGTAAATACATACATATTATACATAGGAAACATCCAGACTTCGGTACAAACGTATGTGTCATCACACAAAGTTTGTCCCGACCGGGAATCGAACCCGAGACTCCGGCGTCGAAAGCGGATACACTACCGACCACGCCACCGAAGCAGTCAGCAGCAGATAGTATGTGAGTGTTCCGGCGAAGACGAATTGGGAGCCACCTGAGCGTTTGACGAAACTCGGATACGTGGTCATATTTGCGTAGCCCAAATATGAACCGGATAGAAAAATTTTGAAGACGCTCAAGCTTATTGAGTAGCTCCTCGGTGAGATCCAGATAGCTGATATCGGCGTAGTCAAGTACAGGGAGTAAAAGAGATTGTGCCAAAGTAATCTTCGTAGTCGTAGGGAGAAAATTACGCAATCTTCGCAAGGACCCGGCTGACGCAAATATTTTGCGACTTACCTCCCGCATTTGTGCATCCCAGGATAACGTCCTGTCCATATAAATTCCCAGGTTCCTAACACTGGTACTTATATCGACAGGAGTACCATAAAACAGTACCTGCGGCAGCTGTGAGGTGTCTAATCGTGACATCATCCAAGGGCTACCAATAATTATTAGTTGGGTTTTAGTTGGATTTACATCAAGGCCATTTTTAACACTCCATTCACAAATCTGCTCAAGATCATTGTTAATGATGCCTATAGCTTCCGGTATTCGCTCAGGGGTGCCTGTGTGTATATCTGAAGCTCATCTGCATAAAGGTGGTAGCTCGAAGAAAGGTTGTTAGAGATAGAATTTCTAAATATTCCGAAAAGTAATGGAGATAAAACGCCACCCTGCGGCACACCAAGAGTGATATTAAAATAAAATAAAATAACGTTTATTATCATTGAAATTTTTAGAAAATTATTTAGATTCGTCATACGATATGTTAAGTGAGCTAAGTTTGGCAAGGAGAACTTCAAAATCCACTGTGTTAAAAGCGTTGCTAAAATCTAGTAAGGACAGGACAGTAATTTTTCCGTTCTCCATGCCCAGTCTAATGTCGTCTGTTATCTTTACTAAGGCTGTGGTAGTACTATGGCCAGGTTGGAAACCAGACTGCTGAGGGTTTAGGAGCGAGTTTTTGCGAAGAAATGAGCTGAGTTGTGAATGGACAAGGCGCTCTAGTACCTTAGAAAGGAATGGTAAAATGGATATGGGTCGGTACTCAGTGAAAGATGAAGGATTCCGTTTCTTGGGAAGGGGACGGTTTAGGGCTTCGAGATAAATTAAAGTCGGAGTCTGCTCTTGTTTTGCTTTACCAACTCCAATGGTTCTTAAAAACTTCCAAATTTTTGATGAGTCACCGTTCTCAATAGACTTGTGGATAAATTGGCGTTGTGCATTTCTACACACCTTATTGCAGTGATTTCGTATCGTAACATATTTTTCCCAATTTGCGTCAGTCGGTCGGTATTTGTGTCTAGTCTTAGCTGCTGCCTTCTTTGCCAAGGTCTTCTTGATTTCGTCAGTCAGCCAAGGAGTGGGTAGTCTTCGGCTTAGGTTTAGGTGGCTGGAGCTTGTAAGATAAAAATAATAGATCATGCAATGAAAAAGCGTCTGCTGGATTCTGACCATGCTTGACAGCATGGTCAGCTGAGGATACTAAGATAAGGTCTATTAATGTAGGAACACAACCAGGCACATGGTGTGTAGTATTAAGAGGCAATATAGAAAGATTTAGGGATTGTACAATATTAGAAAAAGTATGAGAACGTGTATCATTTTTCACCATGCATGTGTTAAAATCACCTAGTGTGTGAATAGGAAGGGACTAATTTCTCCATCATGTGTTCAAAAGACGAAAAGAAGTTTATGCTAGACGAAGGACAATAGTATACTCCCAGTAAGATTTTCGTACGGTATAGGTCCACTTCCAGATACAAGTGTTCACCAGCATTTGATGGTGGGGGTTGTGGCGATATATCAACAATGCGATATGGGATATGTGAACGTAAATATATTGCCACGCCCCCCGCGCGTTGACCTGTGCGATCGTTTCTGACAAGTTGATAGCCTGGAAGAGAGCAAGAGGTGGAGGGTACGGCTGGTTTTAACCAGGACTCAGAGATAAGGATAGCATGGATATTCTTATATTGGAAGGTGGTCAGCATATCGGAGAGATGGGCGGAAACACTCTGTGCACTACATTGAAGTACATTGAAGTTCTTTGGGACGTCAGAGAATTGAGAAACAAGGCTGTCAGCAAGAGAAGGTATGCTAACAAAACTATCCTGACTACTAACTGATAAAAAATCATCACTATCTCTCGAATATTGTGTGTCATTCAACATTAAAAATACGCCACAATATATATATAGGTTTCCAAGTTTTCCTATGCAAACTATTCCTATCCACCCGCCAGATGAGTGTCAGAGAGAAAAAAAAAGTAAAATAAAAAATTAATGCTACAACACACTGATTACATACATGAACAGAAATAAAAAGTAATCAAAAAAAAATAAACTGATTAAAATAACGGTTACTGTGTGGGTGCAGTCCAAAAATCCCAAACACAATCTGTTGCCAGTTTGACATTAAAGACAGCCTGCCTTCGACAGTGATACTTGACAGTGTGACAGCGTTCAATTAACATAATCTGTTTTGTTTACATAGGTACTTCGGCACAAGAATACAATACTACGTAAGAAGAGACGGGACTCCCATAGTGCAAAATAATCTTACAAAATGTCAAATCAGGGATAACGTTATGTAGCCAACCTAACAAATGTTACACATACAGAGTCGCCAATATAAGGAAAGAAAAATAGAGATGTGCCACTTAATATTATTTTATTTATCGACTCGTGCCGGGCAGAGATGCCACCCCCACACAGTGGATAGCATGTTCGCGAGAACCGAACGTTTTAAACGTTCGTTTCTCTGCCGAACGATAGTGGCCTGGAACGCCCTGCCTGTGCACGTGTTTCCTCCCACATATAATCCTGGGTTCTTTAAGCGGAGCGTGAAGAGGCACATCAGTAGGTCGTCAAGTTGAGGGCCATTCTCAATAGTAATGTGTGCTGTGAGAGTGGCCCACAATCGCTAGACGTTGTCACGACTTACCACCAGGCGGGCGGCGTCAATTTGGCGAACCAAATATAAAAAAAAAAAAAAAAAAAAAAATTTCGCAGACGCTATACTCCATTTTTCAACTAAAGTACTGCGTCATACAAGTTACATGTTAAAAATGAATAAGCGTTCAATTTCCCGGAGGCAGTACATTTAATTAAAAAACGGATTATAGGCTCAGTTTGGGTTTTAAAATGATAAGTTCATGAAATTAAATATTTATTTAAAAACATTACATGTATATTAAAAATATTTGTAATTTCTTCTTCAATCAATATTCTGCAGCTCGTAGTATTGGTGACTGTGTAACAT
The DNA here is from genome assembly GCA_963556515.1 of Nudaria mundana. Classification (NCBI taxonomy): domain Eukaryota; kingdom Metazoa; phylum Arthropoda; class Insecta; order Lepidoptera; family Erebidae; genus Nudaria; species Nudaria mundana. Next base: position 4,240,803 of record OY748292.1, read on the forward strand.
TATGACCCTTTTTATTTAAAACTCACTTTAGTAGGCTAGAAGGTTTTATATAATCTACAATCTGCTTCGCTTCTATTGTTTAATGATGATCCGGTTATCTGAGCCTCCAATACATCCTTAGTCCATAGCACCCAACAGTCCCTCTTGTTCTCCTTTCTGTAAGTATAAATTAGAGCTCAAGCAACCATTGTCACTTGTCTAAGTATCCTACATTCTAAACTATGGTAAACCTGGTTTCATCTTTTCTTTAGGTAAAAGGAAGGGTTAGGCTTTTCTCTTTAGCATACAATTGAATGAACCAGGGAATGATTTATCTAAGGGCAAGTAAGTTACTATACTCACTTTATACTACACACAATGGTCAGACGGTCCTGGTGGATCATCGGAGGCCGTCTACACTTTACTGTACAACTCTTTCACTCTACTCAATGGTCGCACGGCCCTGCTGTGGATCCAATACATCACATCAGAGGAAGCCGTCCGTACTCTACTTTGAGGATGTCTCCTCACTCTCATCTGGCGGTCCTGATGGGGGTCACACCCCGTCACAGGAAGCCGCTCACTTTACTTTAGGGACGTCCTCAACACTCTTTAAGGACGTCCCTCATCTCTTTACTTGGCGCCTAGATGAACATAGGACGTCTCAATCCATCCCCAATTAAGTAAGTTACATGAAACCAATACAAAGGATATCAACGTCCCGGCATCTGTCTGGTGTGTCACTCACACTCTCTTTCTTTAGTCTCTTTACAATTCTATTAGTCTCAACAGGTTACTCAATTCAGTATCACTTTAACGGGTCAAACTTACTTTCACGGTTGGATGGAGGTTACTTTCCATCCATCCGTACAATATCATGAGAATGAGCTAGAAAGGTTATTGCAATGTGCTGACAAGTAAATTATCAGAGCAATAGCTTTTACTAATATAATTACAATTCATCCTACCCCGCAACTTTATCATCAAGCTTCTACCAACTATAACATGCAGCTAAGACACTAAACAGAACTCATTTGATATACTTAGCTTATAGGCCGACAGGAATCAGGTCACCTTTGCATCTTTATAATTACACTTGAACAATGCGCGGCTTCGTTGGCTCGCGTCATTGTTGAAAATTGAATAATATTTTTTAGAGGTTAGGTAGGGTTCTCCGTCTTAATTATTTGGATGTAACCGCCCGCATTCCAGCGATTACCTAGTTATGAAGATAAGGTTATACATCACGTTCGAACACAAAAACACATTTATCAAATGTTTTGAGCGATAATTTGTCTTTCCATCATTCTTTCATGCTATGTAGTTATATATTTTGTTATCTTCCGGTGTTATTGTTCTCATCCATAGGAAATCTGGCCATGAAAATCCGTTTTGTGCCGTCCTTTCTTCCAGATTTTAAACTACATATTTCACACTTTCTATACATACTTCATATTCGATTTTAATAAACAATGTATAAAACACTCTTTTCTAGAGAACGGTCTTACAAAAAATTTAATAAAATTCAGCTATTCTCCCAATTATTTCACTAATAACATTCAAAGAAAAACATTATTATTGAAATTGAAAATAACGATTAGACATCCACAGCGACAGACAGTGACACATGACATTTCATCAAGGAACGAGCGGGACAGATTGAGAAATTGAGTGAGACAAATATTGAGCCATTAAAATTTATCCCCGTTTCATAATAGTTTGTTTTTGTATGTAGTTGCGACAGACTGCTTCGGCAGTGGCAATATCAAATCTACAACAACATTCAAAGAGCTATGTAGTAAAGATATACATATATAATTATAAAGAAAGTTATAACGCTCAGTTTTGTCATAATTTCAACAGACGAACAGTACATTATTGTAGTAGAACTATTTACATGTATGAAGGAGTGATAACAAAACAGTACGGGGATCTTGTGAAATTCAAAATACGAGTAGTACCCCACAAATAATACCCAGACAGTGAAGTAGCGTGCGAACAGTAAAAACAACCATTTGAAATTACCGCTATAGTACATGTCATCGTTTACCGGTTACTTTCTTCGCTTCGACCTGGTTTGAACTTGAGTATTTTCCTTTGTAGCTTCTACCGGTTTCGTCACAGGATCCTTGAGGCTGCCTAGTTCCTGAAGGGAGGTTATTCGGTGGCGTTTGCCACTGGGACCGATAATATAAATGAAACAATCTCTTGTACAGCAGTTTTCTAAACCGAAGCACTCGCGCGCGGCCATGAACGCTTCATGCCGGGTTTTAGTTAAAAACTCCGACAATGTTACACCAGAGCCCTTTAGTGCAGATTTAGCAAACCAAACTTCGTTCCTTATAGTGGTGTTCTGGAACTTTACTATGATGGACCGAGGCTTGTTTGGACTTGATGGGCGACCCATCCTGTTTACCCGACGAATATCTGCGGTTTGAAACCCATTCACTTTCAGCTGCTGATGTACAACCTCGGTTAGGACTGCGGAGGTGTTTTCATCCTTTTGCTCCGGGACTCCATGCACTAGTACGATTTTCACGCGACCTCTCATCTCCAAGTGGTCCACCTGCTTGGCAATTCTCTCCACCTGTTGCTGCACTAAATTCAGGGACTGCAACATGAAAACTTTAAAAGCATTAAAGTCTGCGGTGAGAGTAGATGACTCCATTAGGGGTGCTGTGCTAGCGGTGTTCTGTAACCTGGCTTCAAACTTTGCCACGCCATCGTGAAACATGGCCCGTAGACTAGACAATGACTCCTGTACATTATTCATTATGTACAAATAGGTGCAAAATGTGTTGTATTATTGACACTAACACTCACACTGGCAGGTAACTGGCTCTAGTGATGATATATGAGCATCTAATTGATAATAAATACTATTAACTATTTATTAACTATTTTTAATATACTGAGCAAAAAATTTATGTGTTTATACTTCAACTACCCACTTTTTTTTTTCTTTTTTTTTTGTAATAGTAATCGCCTCTAATATGCGCTATATATTAATCATTAGACATAATATCATTTGTAACTGTCAGACAGGATTAATACATGAAAGTGGTTCAAAGTTCAACCGCTGTCACGGACTACTGACGTTAAATTCTACAAATACACATACTTGCTTATAAACTGTCGTTTGCACACTATTACTGGATACTTTGTAGCATTAGAAGACATATATTTATTTGAAAAAGTAGTGGCTAAACGTATAAAGATTTCCTTCGTATTTTATAGTCGTCATTTCCTTGTTCTATCGATTACTCCATCGATTGAGATTATCCTCGTTGTCCAACCATACATTTTACTACATGCCATAAAATGAGAGTTATTCTTTTCCAATTCTATTATCCAAAAGCATTTCCATAACATCTCAATTAAAATTGGATGAACTCAACTGAATCATGTTTTATAATAAATGAACTATGTACTATGAAGTTAAATTTTCTACAAGATATTATTTCAAGAAATAGGTGTAGGACTCGGTAAAATAAAGCTACTTACGAAAATGAGTTTGCTGTTAATCAATAAGTTTCAATGTTCTAGGGCCCACGTACTATTACACATTCTTTTTTTCTGGTTAGCTTCCTATACGTCACGCATTTTCATTTAAGATAGGTAGGTTGGTAGGTTATTTCATGGACGGATATCCGATATATAGATATTTAGTATATTTTAAAAAGAACTAGCAGTCGCCCTCGGCTTCGCCTGCTTGACAAATTATATAGGTATACAAAAACCTTCCTTAAAAACTATTCTATCCATAAAATCCGTTGCTTGGTTTTAAAGATCTATGCATACATACGGAAAGGCAGACTGGAATGAAATTGATATATATTTACAATAAATTTGATATATTAAATGATATTAATTAATTACATTCAATTTCCAAATTAATGTTGATTTTCATTATTTTCATTGATTTACACTACACTCATCCATTACCACCACGTTACTACACGTAAATCGATTTAAACAATGACTCAAGGGCAACGTGCATTCGAATAGGTATCTTGAGAGCTACAAAGTCTTGTACAATGAATAAAATATATCCAATTCATTACGTACAGATAGCAGAGAACATTATGTGTATATACCGAAATTATAGTTTTTGTACAAAAAAGGGAAAAATGTTCATTATCTGTCGAATGGTTTTAGAACTTTTAACATGCGTTTTGCTTTTTATCAATACCTGCTTGTGGAATTTAATAATTGATTCAAAACCAAAAAATATGATGACTTACTTTAATATCCTCGTTTTTTCGATCATGTTTGTGGGTGACATAGTTATTGTTGTGAGTAGTATCAGCAAAACAGAAGAATACAAAAAGTTTATAACTAATATCATGACTATTCACGATATTTACAGCAATGATGTAAATTACAACAAAAAACTGAGATGGCTACAAATTACCTTTGTAATACGTCAAACTGTTGTTACCTTATTAATTATTGGTTTTTCATTATTAAGTATGTGTATAGAGTTAAAGGATATGGAAAATAGTCATATTCCAATTTTTATTTTATCTACCATTCCAGTTATTCGCAGTCAATTAAATTTCGACATTGCATTTTCTTCTTTATATGTATTCTTATCATTATTAACATATTTATTGAGCTGCTTAAATGATACAATTTTTGAGATACAACAACAAGCGGCTACGATAAATAATAAATCACTTCTAGAAATACAAACGGGAAACTATGATTTAATATTGATAGAAAAAGTGAAACAATGGACTAAGTTGTATGAAAATATGGTTAATAGTGGCAAGCAATTATCGGCGTGTTTCAAGTACCAAGTAAGTAATGTACTCATCATCCACTGAGCCTTTTGAACCTAGTTGGAGTCGGGATTCCAGTCTAACTGCGATTATCGTGGCTCTAGTCTGAAGTTAGAATAGTTGGATTTTCTTTTAGGGCTCCAAATAGACGAAACAACTGCTATATATGTTACTATGACAACCGGGACAGCCGGCTTAATGTACTCTCCGAATGCAATGTACTAAATAACGTAATATAAGGTTAAAATTAAATATCATTAGTATATAAGACAATTGAATTTAAAGAGTTGGTAATGGAGGCCTATGTCACTCGCCTAACAATCGCAAAAAATACGTGACGTTAGCGACAACTTGAAGTTGTAAGTGAGTAAGGGTCGTGTCTTGTTTGTGATACGGTATGGACCATAGAGTTGATATTGAGGCATTAACGGTATAATTATTGGTCAAATTATGCTGGTATTTTCCTGACAACCCTAACGTTCGAATTATGTTCTCTGCAAACAAAAGATGTGTTTTAATTAACGCCGCAGTGCAAGTTCTGTATGTAAGTACTATTGTCTATTCTGTGGTATTGGTAACAATTTGAATTTTTCAGGTTTTAAGTAACTTGTTGCCTGTACCTACATTTCCTGTATTCATACTTGTTTTTTTTTTGTTTTTCTAAGCCCGCACTAGCGCGGCCGCTTATACGTCCATTGCTGGGCGTCTCTGGTACGCACCAGAAGGTATTTCCAGTGGCGCCCGGGTAATTATAGCTAGGTAGGTATAGTTTACATACAAACTAGATACGTACGATATCGTAATGGAATTAATTTAGTCTTTTTTAACTTTCTAGGTGCTGTATTCCCTAGCAACTGGTATATGGGGTTACACATTATTTTTATATTACATATTAACCCAAGTTATAGAACAGGTATTGTCATGTGCATAATTACTTACTACGTAGGTCACACTATAAGTCTTGCGTAACTTAAAAAAACAACATGTTAAAACCAAAATATTATGTTTATTGCTTTTCAAAATACTCTCCTTTACATTTAAAACATTTTTTCATGCGATCGAACCATTTTTTAAAACAGGAGGACCACAGATCTGAAGGCATGTTTTCTACGTGCTGATTGAACGCTATCACTGCCTCTTCGGAGTTGGTAAAAGTGAAACCTCTCATCAAATCTTTGATTTTGGGGATAAAACAGAAATCACAGGGTGCTAGGTCGGGGCTATGCGCAGAATGGGTGACGAGTTGTACTTTTTCGGAAGCTAAACATTACTTTGTTTTATTGGCCGTGTGTGAAGAAGCGTTGTCATGGTGTAGGAGAACGCGGCTTTTGGGTCGTCTTTCGCGAACTTTTTCTAACACCCTGGGTAAACAAATGGTAAAATACCACTCGGCATTAACACTCTTTTGATCTTCAAGTGGAATTGTACAGATGGGACTCGTAGCTGAAAAAAACAACGCGATAATTTTTTTACCAACGTTTCTCGCCTCATTTTTGTCGGTTTGTTCTCATTTTCAAACACCCATTCACAAGATTGCTGTATTTTTTCGGCTTCAAAACAATAAATCCACGTTTCGTCTCCTGTGACAATGTCATAAACAGCATTTGAACGTCCGTGGCCGTACTTTAGTAGCATCTGTGAGTACCATTCCACGCGAGCCCGCTTCTGCTCCGCTGTCAGTTCATGAGGGATCCTACGACAACAAAGTTTCCGAACTTTCAATTCTTCGTGTAAAATTTTCTGGATTTGACTCATACCAATCCCCAATAGTCCTCGAATTGTCTCCGCGGGTTTTCTTTAATTAACCGCTTAACAGTAGCCACCTTATTTTCGTTTACGGCAGTTGAAGGCCGCCCTTCACGAAATTCGTCATGTAAAGAAACTCGACCTCTCTCAATTCAGCAAACCATCGCCTCACGCTGCTCAAACAAGGTGCTTCTCTCCCAAAAGCATTTTGAAGACGAGCAGCACATTCTTGCGGGGAAAGAGAACTTTTAAAATCATAAAAAATCATCGCTCTAAAATCTTTTTGACTTAATTCCATTTTCGTTGCATACGTAGAACTTTGATGTGTTTTTAGTGTGCAAACTTTTAGTGTGCCCAATGTATTTGTAATTATTTGTAAGTATTAATATTATTGTTTTTCTGATTTCATAATTTTATTTTGTTAATTAGGTACTTTTATTCTATTTCGACATAATAATCTTATTCTATTTATTAATTTTATTCTATCTATAGGCTATCAGGTGGTCAGACTCCGTAGCCACTAGACTGATACCTATTTCTACTGAACACTCAAAACTCACACGGGAATCGAACCCGCTACCAACTAATGTGTCCACGCTTGTACAAGTGTGGGATAACTGAGGGATTACCAGGGTCACGGAACTAGTCCGACAGAAACACTGTTGACTGAACAATACTTGTTTAATATACGAATTTCCCAATACTATTTGGTATGAAATATGTATTTTAGTAATACAATAAAATATTCCCCAAATTACGTATCGCGACCTAATGCAACCTAGCGCTCTGTCGGGCCACTTACAGCGAACTGCCGACTCGACTCTCATGCGATCTAACTTGCACGCACACACATACATATAGCTCACACATCTGTGTCCCTACAATACGGGGAGTTTTTACATACAAAAAAAAATTACAGATTTAATCACAACAAAACAAAACAATGCATTACACAAAAATACATAACAAAACACAAAAAAAAATTAATTATTACGCAAACAAATACAATTTCTATGGGTATCGAAACTTATGGTTACCCTATCATTTATTACATTTTGTTCACTGGCTTAATACACTAGCCGTGAGTCACACAACTGATTACAACATTGCAACTCCAAAGGATTGAGTTACACATTCCTTGAGGCGTTTGCAAAGATGTTCTATACTTGTACTTGCTCTGGCTTTGCCTGCTGAATATTTTAAATTCAATTTTCTGTCTGTTTCTGTATCCACTTCTTTCCTCTACTGTAACATGTTCTATAGCATTTACACAATATAATTACAGACAATAATACACAAATAGCCACTATAATTCCTCCATAAGTCTTCAAATGACTTTCCATGTTGGAAAAATCCAGTTTATTTGCTCCATTTTGAGCTATAATAATCTCTTCATTTTTACTGTATGACTTGCCCATTTCTACAATAATTTGGCAAACAGACGTATGCTACACAATTACTTGTTAAAACAATGTGATTCATTTATAAAATACTCAAATACTGTATATCACATTTATTGCTCAATATTTTGCATTTCATCATACTACTAATTTGCTTACAACCAAGAATATAATGTGTTCTATTTTACGCGCGAGCGGTTACATACATATAATGTTCGGCGTGCTTGCCCGAAATCATTATATGATGTATTTACCTAAAACAAAAACTTATTCTAAACACATTCATACTGACTGACTAATGGTAGCTGCCGTGATGACCCGCTCTGCAATAATTAATTACATCCCGTAGGATCCTCAACGTCCATCACGACAGCGCCTGCAACTACTTCTATCCATCACTGCACCTTATACATCGCGCTATCATTCCTATACAATGTTACCAAACGACATATATAACAAAATTATATATTGAATCTGACCGGTGGCTTTACTACGCGACCACTCTTAGTTTTCTTATCAACTAGCTTATGCTCTATATCTTTGTTAACGCTGAGATAACCACTGCTGCATTTGTCGTCTACTTTATTTTGGCAAACTTGTACCTTATTTACCTTACTCGCCTCACCTTCCTCATTCAATATATATGCTGGCTTCAATCTGTCTATCGATATATGAGCTATTCTATTAGGTAACTGAATTTTATATACCTTTCCATTTCTTTCTAAAACACGATAAGGACCTTCATACGGTGACGTCAGCGGCCTGCGAACTGCATCGTTCCTGATAAAGACTTGTTCACACTTACCTAATTCTTTGTGTACAAACAGCGTCCGTGAATCTCTGAATTCGTGCGGAATCGGCTTCAAATTATCTATATACTTTCTTAATCTATCCAAATACTCATGGTCTGAAACGTTTCGGTTGTTTGAGATGTCGTAAAAATCTCCTGGCAACCGAATTGTTTTTCCATATAAATACTCCGCCGGGCTTACCCCATTGTCGCTTCTACCTACCGTACGCAATCCCAACAAAACCGTAGGCAACTCGTCACTCCATGACGAATTATTTGCTAGACGCGCTGCTAAGGCCTGTTTCAAACTCTTGTGCCAGCGTTCTATCATGCCATTACTCTGAGGCCTATACGGTGTAGTTCTGAACTTATTTATGCCCATAAGCTTTAACAACTCTCTGAACAAATTACTCTCAAACTGCCTGCCTTGATCCGACGTTACTCGGTCAGGTACACCAAATCGTACAATCCAACTTTCATAAAATACTTTCGCAACCACTTCAGCCGTAATGTCGCACACAGGAATTGCCTCGGGCCATCTGGTGCCTCTATCTATCATCGTTATTAGGTACCTATAATTTTCTTTCGTGGGTGCTAACGGGCCTACTATGTCAATATGTACGTGGCCTAACCTATCAGCCTCCGGGAATTGTTGTAACTCTGAAACCGTGTGTCTGCCTACTTTGTTCTTTTGGCACAGAACACACGTTTTCGCCCATTGACCAATGTCTCTATTAAGACTCGGCCAAAAATATCTTTGCGCTACTAATTTACGCGTTGCCCTTATACCCGGGTGACATACATTGTGTACTGATTGGAATCCCAGTTTCCTAAAATTTTCTGGCAAATAAGGCCTACAACTTTTGGTTGATATTTCACAATAAATAAGCTTATCACAGTTAGGTACAATCATTTTCTTTAAACAAAAATTGGACTGTTGTTCTTTTAATAATTTTGCTAAATCGACATCCTGTTCCTGTGCGGTTGCTAATTCTGCGTAATCGAATGTTGTCGGGCAGTGTATGGTTTCAATTCTCGAGAACGCGTCAGCAGTAACATTGTTATTGCCCTCGACGTACCTTACATCCGTTGTAAATTCGCTGATGTAGAGCAACTGCCGTGTACGTCGAGGCGTTTCGCTTTTCGATTCGACTTTACTAAATGCAAATGTTAGGGGCTTATGGTCTGTAAAAATAATCAATTCTCTCCCCTCATACAAATATCTGAAATGTCTCATGGCTAGAAATATCGCGGTAAGCTCCCTATCGTACGTAGAATACTTTTGTTGAGCTTTAGTAAACTTCTTTGAGAAGTATCCTAACGGCACCCATTTACCATCGATGTACTGGTTCAGTGCTGCTCCCGCGCATGTATCCGACGCGTCCGTATGTAAAGCTAAGGGTACATTACTTACCGGGTGCGATAACATGACCGCCTCTTTAAGACCCTTCTTATATTTATCAAATGCCTCTATTGACTCCTGCGACCATGAAATTTTGGTTTTGTCCTTCTTTTTGGCACCTTTTAGAAACTCATTTAATACCGATTGATGCTCAGCTGCGTGGGGAATACTATTCCTATAAAAATTCACCATACCCAAAAATCGGCGCAGCTGTTCCACGTTGTCCGGCCGGGGGTATTCCACTATTGCCTCTACTTTGAGGTCGAGTGGACGAATACCTTCAGTCGAGACCTGGTAACCTAAAAATTCTATGCTTTCCTTGCCAAAATCACACTTAGCTAAATTTATTGTTATACCATATTTGTTAAATCGTTCAAATACCTTTCGTAAGTGCCCCTTATGGCTCTCCAGGCAGTCACTAGCTATAATTACATCGTCTATAAAACAGAATAGAAAATCTAGGCCTTCTAGTACTGTGTTATTCATGTATCTTTGAAAATTTTGACTGGCCGTCCTGAGCCCGAAATTTAACCGTAAAAATTCAAACAATCCAAATGGGGTGATTACCGCCGTCTTCTTGACGTCTTCTGGTGCTATCTTGATTAAATGATACGCCTTGTTGATGTCCAACTTAGAAAAAAATTTCTTACCTGCCAATATGTAGTTGAAGTCGAGCAGTCTGGGCACAGAATATCGATCCGGCTTGGTAATGGCGTTCAACCGCCTGTAGTCTCCCACGGGTCGAATATCCCCATTCTTCTTCGCCACCACATGCAGCGGGCTGGCCCATTCGCTCTTCGATGGCCTGCAGATACCTAGTTCCTGCATTAACTTAAATTCCTGTTTAACCTTATGATACCTATCTGGCGGCAGCGGCCGCGCTCTGGCATGAACGGGTGGCCCAGTCGTCTCTATATAATGACACACCTCGTCGCCAGACTCGTTGTCCATATTTTTAAATGAGACAGGTTTAGTAATCTCAGGGAATTCTGACAACAAACTACTAAAAGGATGATTATTTTCTATCGTAGTAATGGACAAATTATCACAGGTGGTTATACTGCACAGCGTCAACAATTTAGTTTCTCTATCAATTACCTTACGTGCACTTAAATCTACAATTAATGCGTGGTGTTCTAAAAAATCCGCACCTAATATTGGTTGAGTCACTTCGGCAACAACGAAAGTCCAACGATAAGGTCGCCGAAGGCCTATGTTCACATGTAATATTTTAACACCGTAGGTTTTTATCTCACTTCCATTTGCCGCGTATAACTTATAGTCCGAGTGCTCACCTGATGATTTCTGTTTGGAGTTGGCCGGAATGACGGACACATTCGCCCCGGTGTCTACTAAAAACTTAAGTCCATTTTCTCTATCAAACACACTGAGGCGATGGTTACTACCCGGTACGATCACTGCCGCCGCCCTTGATCGCACCGGCGCTCGTTTTCCGCCGGTGGTTTCCACGCACACGGCTTCTCGCACCTCGTCGCCCTGTCTCGGTACCTAAAATGCCATCTGCATAGCCAATTGGGGTCTGATGGCGTTCTCGAACTCGATCGACGCCGGGACTGGTCGCGACCTCCGCGACCCCAGAAACTGCTCCGCCGATGCTCCGCAACTTCTTCACGTAGTGATGCTATTTCTAGATTAAGTTTATGCATCTGCGATAATACTTCAGCCATCGGTAACTGGCTTCTGGTTCCGGCGGCGCTGCTTCAGCTATCTCTCCATTTCGCACACTCTCCATAATCTTATCTGCTATGTTCGCCAGGTTCAACAAACTCTGGTCCTGGCTGACCGTCAACACGGCCCGTACCGATGCTGGTAGGCGCGACAGCCATAGGTTGTGCAGCGTCTGTTCCGACGTCTGGGTGTGCCTCCCCAAATCGCGCATCCTGCGCAGCAGCTGTGAGGGTTTCTGAGCACCCAACTCCAGCTCTCCCACCAGTTTCTGGAACTGTCGCTCTGCACTTTCTTCGTAAACCTGCAGTAGCCTCTCCTTAATGGTGTTGTATTTATCTGTGGCTGGTGGCGCCACCAGGATGTCGCTTACTTGTTGAAGCGCCTCCCGTCCCACCTTGGCCACCACCAAATTGTATCTCGTTGCATCACTCTGTTTCTGTGGACCTAATATGCTCTCTATCTGCGCGAACCAGAGCCGCGGCATCTCCGCCCAGAATTCTGGCAGCCTCGTCTGCACGCTTATCGTAGCGAGCTCACTTTCACTGAATTTGTTCGACGTACCTGAGTCCATTGCACACGCGCTCCCTTTATCGTCACTGTCCACTTTGTCACCTTGCAACGCCATAATAACTTCTGTTCGAACACCACACTATTACGCGTACTAAAAACTAACTAATCCTAACTGGTAACACTTCAGGAATACCACACTTTTCGTTGTCGGGGTCACCAATTATAGGCTATCAGGTGGTCAGACTCCGTAGCCACTAGACTGATACCTATTTCTACTGAACACTCAAAACTCACACGGGAATCGAACCCGCTACCAACTAATGTGTCCACGCTTGTACAAGTGTGGGATAACTGAGGGATTACCAGGGTCACGGAACTAGTCCGACAGAAACACTGTTGACTGAACAATACTTGTTTAATATACGAATTTCCCAATACTATTTGGTATGAAATATATATTTTAGTAATACAATAAAATATTCCCCAAATTACGTATCGCGACCTAATGCAACCTAGCGCTCTGTCGGGCCACTTACAGCGAACTGCCGACTCGACTCTCATGCGATCTAACTTGCACGCACACACATACATATAGCGCACACATCTGTGTCCCTACATATCTAACTTTTTTTTTTTCAATTATTCATATAATATTTAATATTTCATATATCATGTAATATTTATTTATCATTATGTGACATTTCGATACAATGTGAATTGTTTAGAAATAAATACAAATACAAATACAAATTTCATTCTTTTTATAAAGATATAAAAAGAATGAAATTTGTATTTGTATGACATGATATGTCATATCATTACTGATTTATTGTTAATTCTATTTTTGTCAATTAGGTTTGTTGATTTTTAAACTCCTTTCTCTCCATCTCATCCATTTACTTTTAAATTCAAAAACATTCTACCGATGTGTTATTAAGAATTCATTTCATTCTTCAAGACAGTCTACCACCGCCTACAGTCGGAGAAACATCTCCTAGTCTTCTATTACGTTTAACCCTTGGAATATCTAAGTTGTCTACCATCAAAGTTTAGTCTACAGTTACAACCTGGGTCCTGGAGGGATCAGAATTCCTAGGACCAGGAGGAAGAAACTTCTCGTGGAGTCAAGAAGAAGTTGATAAGTGACACCTATTAGTTTCGTACACATCAAAATTGTCCTTTCATGTGTTGTTACCTTTACTCAGCATTAGGTACTCTGCTAATGACTGTGACGTAGCTGTAACGTTATAGTATTTAATTTTTTTTATATGGGCTTATATTTTTTTTAACTAAACTTCTTTTTCAGGACAGTACTATTTATATTTCACTATTTTACATGTGTTACTTTTTGTTCTGCGATTTAACGCTATTGATATCAGTAACACATGCTGGTCAAAAGTTGAATCGTGAAATTTGTACAATGAATCAAACTGTTTCTAAATTATATTCTACGTGTTCTGTATGTAAGTAACTATCGCAGGTTGACGTTAATGTTGGTTAGGTTCAAGATGGAACTGAAAGACAGTGTTTAGTGTTCAGTTTGAATGACCGAATGAATCATCAACTTGTTTTAATGCTTAAATGTTCTTGTGGCTATGTTCACCTAGGAGTGTGTTTTTGCTTTTTCCAATATTACTTTATTATTATATCTCTACGGGTGACTCAAATTATTTTTCAAACGATTTATGTTTAATTGTTTCTCGGCGAATACTCGGCCGATTTCGGATTTTCTTGCACTCATCAAAAGCTTACAGAATTACCCAGGTTATTACGATGCCAGAATTTTAAATTTAAACTCGCCTCGCTCAAATATATGCTGCAGCGTAACGGTACGTTTCGCGACTGCGGCGACCTAGTAAACTAAAATAGGACTTCCACTAACATCACACAGTGGAATGTTGATAGGAGCCTTATAAGACACACTTCACAGCTAAAGTTCCCGGTCCATCGTACGAGATTGCAAAAGGTCGCTACCTAATGAAGTAAATGTGGTAAATATTCATCCATGATTTTCCTAGTTATGGCTCCTCAATCTAAACATTTAGATTGAGGAGCCACCTTTATGTTCTTATAACTTTTGAAGTATTATACTACAAAATCGAGGACTGAGGCTAAAAAATTTTTAAACTTACTAGTAAACACATATATAAATTTCATTAAGATACGAAATGTGGCTCCTCAATCTAAACGGACATAAAAGTTTGCCATTAAATAAGTTAAAAAAAATAATTAAAACCAAATTATGCCGTAAAGGTTACTACAAAATAAAAATGGTTGTTTGGTAGAAAAAGAAGCTTGGTATTGAACTGCTCGCTTTAATGAGGTTACTTAATTTACAGTTTGCGTTATTAGACTAAAAATAAAAATAAAATAAAATAAAATAACGTCTATTATCTTTGAAATTTTTAGAAAATTATTTAGATTCGTCAAAAGTTGGTTCACACCAACTTTTGACGAATCTAAATAATTTTGGAACCCTCGGTAGAGTCACCTCTACCGAGGGTTCCAAAATGCAACGAGACTGAGAAGAGCCCTTAAGAAACTCAGTTCGGCTTTTTTCCAAAAATTTCATCTTTAATCTAATACTCAGTTATTTAGAAAGGAGCAATTCGTGTTACAACCAGGCAGCCTTGTCATCTAAGAAATCATTAATACTATAATAAGCTTTATGGCACAATTTACGTTTTATTAGTTTTTTAAATTTATTAACAGATAATATTGCTATTTCGGTTGTCAATGTACATTCGAATAAAGTTCCCCGCAAAAGAATTACACTCACTTTATGAAGCCTAAATTTAGGAACAGCCAGTTTATCCTTATTTCTTAAGTTTAGATTATGATTATCACTATTTTTCACAAATTTACTTTTGTTCTTGTGGGTATACAATAAAATTTCATAAATATACTGTGAATACACTGTAAGGATGTTAATATGCTTAAACTTATCTCTTAATGACTCCCGACACCCCGTTCCATAGATAGTCCGGACAGCCCTCTTCTGCAACACAAAGATGCATTCAATATCGGCAGCGTTACCCCACAGTAGTATGCCATATGTCATGATACTGTGGAAGTAGCTGAAGTATGACAAGACACGCCGTTTTAATGTCTGTAAGTTGTCGGATCTTTTTGACAGCATAGGCTGCTGAACTAAGCCTGGCCGAAATTTTCCCGATATGAGGCCCCCATTGCAATTTGGAGTCTAACGTTATGCCCAGAGAGACAGTGTCATCGACCAATTCTATTATATCATCCCTAACTTTAACACTGGTTTTAACAAGTCTTACATTAGGTAAGGTGAATCTTACATATTTAGTTTTATTTTCATTTAATAATAAATTATTAGCACAAAACCAGTGGACTATTCTAGAGAGGGCAATGTTTACATCGTCAAGTTCGCGCTGTCCACGTTTAACTTTAAATATTAAAGAAGTGTCATCAGCAAACAAAACTACCTCGTGGTCGTCTCTTATGACTTATCTCAATTATGTTCAAATATAAGGTACTGATATTTGACTTTGACTTTGAAGTAGACTGTCACACACAATTTAAAAAAAAATAAGTAAGCTATATAGTACGGAGCTTACTACCTAATTTCAGCCCTTTCAATTAGGTTTTGGTTCAAAAGGAGGTTGTGAGGCCGCAATCCATGCGCTTGCAACATACCTTGACAGTAGCGAAGATGGAGAGCTCATCTTGAAAGTTGACCTGAAAAACGCCTTCAACTCTGTAAACAGGGACACCTTGCTGACACAGGCCAAATTAGAAACCCCCAAAATTTTTAACTTTCTTTGGCAATGCTATAGTCAGTCAACAAAATAAATTTATAAAGACCACCTTTTGAATTCAGCCGTTGGATGTCAGCAAGGTGATCCGTTGGGACCAGTCATCTTCAGTTTGGCCATTAACCCAATAATTCAAAAAATAAAATCAAAATTCAACATTTGGTACCTAGATGACGGGACTTTAGGAGGAAAAGTAGAGACAGTTTTACAAGATTTAACCCTAATAAGAACGAGTTTCAGTCAATTGGCTTAGAACTGAACCCGAATAAATGTGAGATTTTTATATCTGAAAACACAGATAAATTAACAACTATCTCCAATTTCAACTGTTTGGCCCCCAACATAAAAGTTTTGGACAAAACTTCTTTACGCCTCCTGGGGTCCCCGACTTTAGATGAGGGCTTTTCCACTTTTATCGAGGAAACAATTCAAAATTTTGATCAGGTTATTGATAGTCTATGTAATATCAGTATTCATTCAGTTTTCACTATTCTTCGTAGATGTCGTTTCGTACCCAAATTTACACATGCCCTCAGTTCAGGACAATTTTGGAAAAATGTAGAAATTTTGGGCAGACTAGACAACTTAATATAAAATTCTTTGTGTAAAATTTTAAATGTAAATATTAATGACCTAGCCTGGGTCCAAGCGTCTCTTCCAGTTCGCTTGGGCGGGCTAGGTATTCGTAAAGTCACAGATGTCAGTCTGCCAGCATTTCTGTCGTCGGTCCATAGCACCGAAGAATTAGTCAGGAAAATTTTGTCAAATACACTGATTGATTCCGAGGTTCGATGCAAGACTGATGCCATAAATGCTTGGAGGATGTCTTGTCCCGACACTGACCTGCCCTCACGCCTAGGCTCACAGCGACTGTGGGATTTGCCGCTCTGTAAATTGAGAATTGATACACTAATTGACACTTCTGTCAATATTTCAGAACGTGCACCGCCTACTAGCTGTTGGAGAATGGGAGTCAGGGTTATGGATCCAGTTGCTCCCATCGCCCAACATCGGTACAATGTTGGACGACACAACCTTCCGCATTGCCACTTGCCTTCGGCTGGGTACACCTTGTGTATCCCCGCATCATTGCACCTGTGGAGTAGCCGTCGATAATCTGGGACACCATGGTCTTTCTTGTAGCAGAAGCGCAGGTCGTATACCTCGGCACACTATTCTAAACGACATAATTCGTAGGGTTCTTTCCACCGCAGGTCTTCCGGCCGTACGTGAACCAAATGGTTTAGCACGAAGCGATGGAAATAGACCGGACGGTATGTCGTTGCTACCGTGGAAGATGGGAAGGCCTTTGGTGTGGGCCGCTACATGCGTTGACACCTTCACACCTTTCAAGCACATCCGGATGTGCCGGCGCTGCTCAAACGGCGTAAATATGCTAACCTAGCAGGTGATTACATATTTGAGCCGTTTGGGGTTGAGACACTGGGGTCATGGGGTCCGAGTGCTCGCCGCCTTAATAGAGACATTGCTAAACGTCTAATCGATGCTTCTCAGGACCAGAACGCTGGCTATTTTCTGGCCCGAAGAATAAGTATCGCCATCCAACACAGCCAGCATTCTGGGAACCTTCCCAGTCGGCAATGACGCGGAGGATTTTTTAAACGATATTTTGTAATGTAAATATTTTTAGTACATAATTACATATATTTTGAACATTTTAATTCTTATTGTAAATTAACAAATAAATTCCATCGTAAGCTTTGATGAAATTTAGCCGTTAGTCATAATTTTTTAAATTGTGGATACGAGATTTGACTATTTTTGAATTAATATTCAACATTACATCTCAAGGCAACGGGTTTAAATTTTTTTTTTCAAAATTACAATATAGCTGCTACTTTTTATTAAATTCATTCGGCCATTTTGGACATAACCCATTATATGTGTGCCCGGTGACGGCAATAAGCTTGCCCCCTATTACGTGGGACTAAAAATACTGGCAAATTGTGGGTGTGCAATGCACCTCTGCCTACCCTTTCAGGGATATAGGCGTGATATGTGTGTGTGTGTGTGTGTGTGTGTGTCTGTGTGTGTGTGTGTATGTGGTATTCTATTACTATTTAAAAAAGGATCACTCAATCTAAATGCACACGTCTAAATCACTACTTATCACAACTTAGCTCAAAACAAGTTATTTGTTTCAGGCCCAGCAACTACAGAAACAAAAACTATAAAGTCCATATTAACGTTCACGGCCACGAATAACATCAAAGTACAATTCGCCAATATAGCAATGGAAATGTATATGATACCAATATTTATGTCTACTACAATCTCATATGTTATAACAGCGTTGCAATTTAATAATGTAATTTGAAATTAACTACCATTTCACAACGTTAGACTCTATAAATGCCTAAGATTGTGTTTAATTAAATAGTCATAATTAGCGAAGTTCTCCTCATGGAAAAATTAGTTCATGTCTTCAACCTTTCACATGTCGGGGCGCCTTTAAAAGGCGTTTACCTTTGAGTTTCCTAGGAAATCGGAATAATAATGACGAATTCACTGAGGTACATTATGCGAACTCTTTATAGAATGCTGTACGGGCTTTTTTTTGTGGGGGGATGCGGGGTTTAGTAACCCCAAAGAGAATTTGAATGGAATTTACAGCGTAACCCCAAATTCGAACTTGAATAATAAAAAAAGCCACCTGTACCTACTATTGAACTTCAGTAATAAATAATATATGGTTCTTACTTTACAATATGTAGAGGCCATCTACGTCTTAAACTGCAGTTGAACTACCTATCTACCTACGCAGACTCCAAATTTTCGAGAACATGTAAGTCTAACCCATTCGCTAGATATTAATAAGGAATAATAATGTAAGTGACATCAGGTGCTCTCGCACCCACTGAAGCATTAAAATTAACTTTGGAGAAGAGCTAACCATAAGTAACATACCTAGGTACTTTGTCTCTATTTTTGTTTTAATTTATTCACAACTATATAGAGGATGCCCGCTTGGCAAATTATATACACAAAAACCTTCCTCGAGAACCACTCTATGCATTAGTGAAAACTGCATAACATCCGTTGCGTAGTTTTAAAGTTAGATCTTTCATACATAGGGAACTTGGGTGTTTTCTATTAATTTAGAAATATATAAGTATGTTTATCAGTTGTCTAGATCCCATAGCACAAGCTTATAGCTTAGTTTGGGCTAGATGGCGTTGTGTGAGAATGATAAAAAAGTGCTATAGCAGTTTATTTAATTTTAGTAGAAAATTACTATTAGGTACGTGGGACCTTGGGGACTCATAAACAGTTGTCAAAAGGTGGGCTTATAAAACGTCTGTCCATCATTATGCGAAAAACATGTGATAGTGTAGATGTAGCACGACCGTGTTTCCTCTTGACGACAAACCCGGGTTCTTTGAGCGTGGCGTGCTGAGAAGCTGAGAGCTATTTGACTTCAATCTACATTACTATAGCAGGGTTAAGGTCACTTTGATGATCAGAAAATGTAGATAATGTAGATTCTTAAAAAAAACCGGCCAAGCGCGAGTTGGACTTGCGCACAGAGGGTTCCGTACCATTATCTATAAAAATGGCAAAACAGATTACGTTTGTTGTTTTAGCAGCAACAAAAATACATCATTCTGTGAAAATTTCAACTTCTAACGATCACAGTTCATGAGATACAGCCTAGTGACGTTCGGACGGAGAGCGGAGTCTAAGTAATAGGGTTCCCAATTTAACTTTTGGGTACGGAACCCTAAAAAAGAAAACTACATTTGGTTGAACAAGCTTGTAACAATAGCAACAGTAACCGACACATGATTACTTTCCGCTACTAGTCACCATTGAGTTTCTATATTATATAGAGGGCAAGTGTCACCCCTTTTCTTCGTGGCGAATACTATGCGGCTCTGATATAGTGGCAGTGGGTTCCACCAGGGGCGCCACATCACATTAAAACACGTCAAAAAAGATCTCAGAACAATAACCAAGAACAATAATTACTTCCATTTTTTGCCACGCAACAACTTAAACTGGGAAGCTGTGGTGACGTTACGTCATTCTCGACTGTTTGACTGTTTTGACGTGCAGAGTGGTTGTTGGTGAACCACTCTGCACGTTAGAACAGTTCAGACCCGACTGAGTTATGGAAATACTCGGCCACCGATCATAATTTCGACCCACAGTTAAAATCTCTCACTGGTCATTGGCAAGTTGCTGCAAGTGCAAGCAGAGGCCATAACAAAGAATTGAATTGAATTGAATTCAGTTCAGACCGGTTATCAGCGCTCTATATATACGTCGTACAGATTTAGTTGCCCTCAGCGAGTAACTCATTGATACGTCTCGTCGTGTTCAATCGCGAGCTGTCAATCCAGACGAGGGTCGTACATTCGACTACCGTCGGACGTCCAATGTCCAATGAGGCGGTCGCCGTTATTGACATTTATACCGATAATTTTGGGAGAAGGCTGATAATGATGAGTTTTCTGGTAAATAGTCACCTAGTTGAAGTTATTTTCGTGAGAGTAAATAAGTTTTCATCTCTCATGCTCTGAAAGTGGGTCATTGCTTACCTGATATGCGTGTTGAAAGTGATACATTTCGGCCCTAGGACGGAAAAGTAAAAAAAAATTAAGCACATCTTGAGGCGACGACAGCAAATACACAGCCAAAGTTCGATTAAGTCAATACAACATTCTGGTTTTGAAATGGTGATAAACAAAAAGGAGTTAAATTACAATAAAATAAAATGTAAATAGCACATACAATAATTATTTGGACAGGTGTTGAGATTCCGACTAAACCTGACTAAAACGCCTCTGTAACGCGTCAAATCATAAAAAAAATACTCTATAGCGCTTCAAAACAATATGTGCGTAAAAAAGATACTGAGAAAATTTTAAAAACTGAAGTCTATTTTGTATGGAAAAATATAACTAATGACAAGGCGGTATGATCAGAAGACTAGAGCCTGTTTGTTGGTTTGTGTGTGTCACACTATTTTATTTTTTTATATTTTTTTATATTGGGTTCGTCAAATTGACGCCGCCCGCCTGGTGGTACGTAGTTGTGACGACGTCTAGCGATTGTGGGCCACTCTCACAGCGCACAATACTATAGAGAGTGGCCCTCAACTTGACGACCTACTGATGTGCCTCTTCACGCTCCGCTTAAAGAACCCAGGGTTATATGTGGGAGGAAACACATGCACAGGCAGGGCGTTCCAGGCCACTATCGTTCGGCAGAGAAACGAACGTTTAAAACGTTCGGTTCTCGCGAACATGCTATCCACTGTGTGGGGGTGGCATCTCTGCCCGGCACGCGTTGTTTGGGATCGGAAGGAAGAGGGTGGGATCAGATTGAAGAGCTCTTCAGAACACTCGCCGTGGTAAATACGGTAGAATGCGGCCAAGGAAGCTATTGTTCGGCGCTGAGCTAGCGGCTCAATGCTTCCCGTTACCTCCGGACTATCTATAATACGGATAGCCCGTCGCTGCATAGCGTCGAGAGCGTCCAGCAAATACTTCGCGAAGCCGTCCCAGAGGTGAGAGCAGTATTCGACGCAGGGTCTAATCTGCGTCTTGTACAGCAGACACCTCTGGTGCGGTGTAAAGAATCGCTTTACCTTATTCAGTATTCCTAGTTTCCGCGAAGCTAGCCCTATACATCTTTCGATGTAGTTTTTATTATTGAGCTCTCGACGAACGTCTATGCCAAGGATGTCAAGGTTGTCCTTCATTGGTAATAATGCATTCTGAAGAGAGGGTAGGGGAAGGAAAGGGGATTTATTCGATGTAAATGCACACGCCTGTGTTTTGCGGGCATTGAACTCGACCAGGTTCTCGGTACCCCATTGAGAGATACAGT
>OY748292.1:4262943-4293028 GCA_963556515.1 Nudaria mundana
GGGCTTTGTGAGCCAGTGTTCCATCTGGGTAACGCAGCGGTGGCAGCGAGGGCTGACAAAATTTAGATTGCACGGCTTTGGCCAGTTGCCAGTATCCACGGCTGCCCGTGGGATGGGAAGTGAGCTCCTGACCAAGCTGCGCGACGCGCTGGGCATCCGCTCTCTTAAAGGCCCTCTCGCTGGATTTTGTGGCCCGGTTGTACGCTGCTTTGAGGTGGCCCACGTTTGGGTCGCGCACAGCCCGGGCCCTGATCTAGGCGCGATATGCCGACTGTTTTTGTCGAACAGCTTTGGCACAATCTCGCCCGAACCAGGGACGGGCTCTGCGGATACTGGCGACATCAGTGAAAGGGATGGAATATTCCATCCCTAAACTGATCTTGCCAGCAATCGCAGAAGCGCTATCCGAAGGAGCCTTTCCTACAAAGCAGCGCTGGCTCCAGGGGACAGACGCATAATAATTGCGTAGACCGTCCCAATCCGCTGACGAGTAGTGCCATAGACGTCGTGCCATTTCTACAGCACGTGCAGGAGGTGACACCTTCATGCCAGCGTGAACCACACAGTGGTCGGAACTACCCAATGGGGCTCCTACCGAAACACTGTACTGGGCTGGGCGACTCGTCAGCAGTAGATCCAGCAGAGCGGGCGCGTGATCTGACCTGTCTGGTATCCGGTGATCCCGTATACCATCTGGGTCAGACCGTGGGAGAGAGCGAACGCGTGGGCGACCCTACCCGCATGATCAGTCCTGAGGGACCCCAGCCATTCAATGTGATGGCCATTGAAGTCCCCCAGAAACACTAGGTCAGCGTTCGGGAACCGCAGCTGCACCTGCGCTTCATCAGCCGTCTCGCTGAGGTACTGGAAGAGCTTTGTTGTCTCAGAATCCCCTGTGTGGGAACATTAGACGCACACGTAGATCTGGCTCATAGAGCCATGGTCTACGTGCAGCCAGATGACGGAGTTGGAGGGGTTCTCTAGGCAGCGCAACCGGCGACAGCAAACATCCACCCTAACGAACACGCACACCCCGGCTTTATCTCGAAATTGTTCCTCGAAGACATAACCAGGGTAACACAGGTAAGACGTGTCGTCAGGGCATATTTGTGTCTCCGTGATGAACATCACAGCGGGCCGTGCCGTCTCAAGGTGATGGTGGACGGCATCGAGGTTCGCATGGAGTCCACGGATGTTGGTGAACTCCACCTCGAAAAGTGAAGTTGTGGGGTTTCCTGGGACCGCTGTGGAACGTTTTCTTATTTTATGTTGCACTGCCATAATAAATTTGAAGAAGAAGCGTGAAGACAGGGCGACATTTGGTGCAGCAGTAAGTGACAAAGCGCAGGGGCTAGCTTCGTCTGGAACCGTGTGGTTAGGTCGGAGCCGACCCACCGGACGGTAGGGCTCCCAAACCCCCCTGATGCAAGGCCGCCGCTACCCCACACCAGTTACAACCCGGAGCGGCGATCCCACATCAGGATTATGCGCAACATGTGGAGCAGCCTCCTGGGGTGGTTGGTCCCAGGCGGGCCCCATGACTGTGTTGCGGGCGGCCGCGGCAACGCCGTTGCTAAGGGTCTCCCTGGCCGTTATAATAATAATCGACCCACACCACCCACACTAGACTCCGCTTCGCCCCCACTGGTCCCATGCCTGCTGCACCATACATTGCCCCGGGCCCGGCGGTGCAGCTGCTGAACCCCTAAAGCAACCCAGCCTGGGCTGGGTTACTTGGGGGTCTTTAGCACAGCTGCACGGTGGTACCCCCCCGGACCAACACTGTTGTACCACCTGGTACCCACGTAGGGGCCGAAGCCACTCCATGGGTACCGTAAATTAACGAGCCTCGTCCGTTGATCAGCAGTTGCGCCACTAGCAGGTGAGGTCGCTGGGGCCCTAAAGATGTTGGTAGAGCCCCTTTGCACCCAATCACTACAACACTATGTTTTCGATGTATTAAAGAGTAGATTTTTTTGTCTTTTGAATACCTATTTTGAATTTGTTAGCATAACTTAATATTTCTACCCCCGTTAGTCGTTTTCGATAAATCCTACATCGCGCTAGCGATATTTACACATTCATACTTAAAAGCAAACATGTACTGGCTTCATATTTTGCTGTTCTCAAGACTGTCTCAGAGAGAGAGACAGTCTTGAGAATGCCTCGTTTAGAGGTGAAACATTTGTCGACGTTTTAATGTCTTATATTGTTGCGAGAATGATGCAATTATATATGCAAACGATCAGGTGATTCGTGCAACCATAATTCCGTACGCTTACCAAAAATACCCTTGCCTAGCTTTGATGGTAGTTATCAGTACTGGATCGAATTTAGAAGCACATATTTGTCACTACTACACAGTAGTAGTAGCATCGATGACATTGGCAAATATCACTACCTTCGCGCCTCACTTAGGGGTCAGGCACTTGAATTAATAAAAAATATTGATTTTAAAAGTGAACACTATCAATGGGCGTGGAAGATGCTATGTGATCGCTATGATAACAGCCGGCTTTTAGTGCATAACCATGTACAGGCCTTATACAATGTTGAGAAAATTACTAACGAATGCTGTCATTCTTTGAGACGTTTAGTAGAAGTAACAAATAAAAATATTAGAGCTTTGAAAACATTGAATGAGCATACTGAGTACTGGGACACGCTTATAGCATATGATGTCGCTTAGATTAGATGCTAGGACCAGTAGAGATTGGGAGGAGTACCGTAATACATTAGACGCACCGCCTACCCTTTTACAATTTTGTTCTTTCATTAGTAAGAAAGCTGATTTGTTGGAAACGCTTGAACATAATGAAACTTCTTTGTCTTCTAGTAGTGGTTGTAGACATATTAAACCCAAAACATTTGTAGTTAATATTGATGAAACGTTAAGCCGTCGGTCCCGGTTGTCATACAAACATCTATGGCAGTCGTTAGGGGTAGTTGGAGCCCTAAATCAAAAATCCGACCGGTCTAACTACAGAACTTCGATATCGCCCATGGGTTGTGGAGGTCAGATGGCAGTCGCTTCACGGAAAATATCGATGTTCAGCCGAATCGCAGTTAGACTGGAAAGCCGACCCCAAATAAGTTGGGAAAAGGCTCGGTGAATGATGATTGATGAGAACGAGAGATTAAAACAAACAACACAATCAAGTATTATTACGAAATGTCCTATGTGTAGCGGTAATCATCTTCTTTTTTCGTGTGATGGGTTGTCGAGATGCGTCTTGCTAAGACTAAAGAATTTAAACTGTGCTTTAATTGTTTGCGACCTGGACATTCTACCAAACAATGTAGATTGTCCCGTTGCAAATACTGTAAGCGTCGGCATAACACTCTTTTACATATTGAATATTCTAAACCCAATGATTTTAAGGATCCGTTGCCTCGTAGTGTTGCTTTACCCACTGACATTTCTGAAGGTGCCTCGTCCTCATCACTTACTTGCACTGAAGATACCGTCACATTACGTAGTGAGGCCACTGGCAACAATACTACTGCTTCGTATATTTTACTTTCCACAGCGAAGGTGAAAGTCGTGGCAACAGGATGGATGCCAGGATCTTGCTCGATAACGGTAGCACTTCGAATTTTATTACTCAAAAACTCATTGATAAGCTGGGATAGCCGCGACATCACGTGGGTTCCACGGTTACAGGTATTGGTAATCAAAGTACTATTAGCACACAGTCTTGTAACTTAACCGTAGAATCACGCTGCGGTGGTTATAAAACGAAAATAGATTGCTACGTATTGTCAGAACTCACGAAAGCAATACCGTCGGTTACTATAGACCTTGCCAGCGTTCCTGTACCTTCGCATCTACAACTAGCTGATCCCACATTCTACATTCCATCAGCAGTTGACATACTGGTAGGAGCGGAGGTATTTCGGGATGTTCTAGGCGCCACACACATTCGTCTAGGTAAAAATAAGCCTACCATATGCGAAACAAGCTTGGGGTGGATAATCACAGGTGCTATAGGTTACGTGCGACAAACGGCCATCAATACACAATCACACCTTTGTAACTTGTCTTTAAGAGAGTTTAACAATAATTTAAATAAATTTTGGGAGTTAGAATCTGTACCTTCAAAATACGCTCTCTCGCAGGTTGAACGGGCCTGTGAGGAGAGTTTTCGTCTACATACGACTCGTGATAATAATGGTAAATTCGTAGTCACTATGCCACTAAAGGATGACCCTAGCGTATTAGGGGAGTCTTATGATAGAGCTAAGCTTCGATTTTTATCACTAGAACGCCGGTTCCAGCGTGACCCTGTCTTCAAAGAGAAATATGTATCGTTCATGCAGGAGTATGAAAAGCTGGGCCACATGACCGAGACCTGTTCACGTGGGAAGCCTCATTCAGGTAGCACTATTGAATATTTTTTACCTCACCATGGAGTCATCCAAGAGTCGAGCTCCACCACTAAACTTCGAGTAGTATTCGATGGTTCAGTCGTAACTACATCTGGGATATCGCTGAACGACATACAAATGGTGGGCCCGACTATTCAAGACGACTTATTTTCGATCTTACTACGTTTCCGCCAGCATAAATATGTCATTTCTGGAGACATAGAGAAGATGTATCGAGTTATATGTTTTGTGTCCGAGGCAACGTCCCTTAACTCAAATTGTTTTTAGATCTGATGCAAACCTACCGTAGAAAACTTGTAGTCTCAATACTGTTACCTATGGCACTACTTCGGGTCCCTATTTAGCGATCAAATGCTTAGTTAGTCTTGCCCGTGAAACATCTATTGAACGAGTGAAGACCTCGATGGAGCGTGATTTCTACGTGGACCTCAGTGGTGGCGACTCAGTTTCGGATGTGTTGGAGATGGCTAAAGAGGTCGTATCTATTCTGGGTTCTGCGGGTTTCCATTTGCGCAAGTGGCGGTCTAATAGTACCGACATTCTCATGAAATTAGCTAGTGATACAGGAGGCTTCAGTAGCCTAATCTTGGCTGAGAATAGTAACGCGTCTTCAAAAACCTTAGGACTGTATTGGTTCTGTGAGTCAGATTCGTTGGAATTTTCAATACACAACGATACATACAAAGAAAAATAAAAACGAAAATAAACGGCAAATTTTATCGGTGATTAGTCAGATTTTTGACCCTTTGGGACTCATTGGTCCTTGTGTAGTAGAAGCTAAAATACTTATGCAAAGATTATGGATGGAAAGTAGTGGCTGGGATGATCAAGTTCCTGATAATATATGTACACCTTGGATAAATTTTATTAATACTTTACCATGTCTGAATACGGTGAGGATACCTCGGTGGGTGATGGGTGATAATTCAATAACGCACGAGCTTCATGTCTTTACAGATGCGTCAGAGAGGGCGTATGGCGCTTGTATGTATGTACGGTCTATAAGTAGGCGAGGTTCAACTAAGGTACACCTCCTAGTTTCAAAGAATCGTGTTGCACCAATTAAAACAACCACGATCCCAAAGCTCGAGCTTTCGGGAGCCCTGGTAGGGACAAGACTGTGTACTGATGTACTGAAAGCTCTTACATTACCCGTTAGTACGTGCCGCTTCTGGTGCGATTCCACAATAGTGCTGAGTTGGTTATCAATGTTACCGAATTTACTTAAACCTTTTGTTCGCAACCGTGTTAATGAAATTCGAGAAAGCACTGCGGGGTATACGTGGGGCTACGTGCCGTCGAAGGATAATCCGGTGGATCTTATTTCTCGTGGGCTTAAGGCTGACTTAATCAGTGACTGTTCTTTGTGGTGGTCGGGTCCAGACTTTCTAACAAAAGCCGAAAGGTACTGGCCTGAAATGCCTAATATCAGGAAGCAGGACCTGCCTGAAATCGTGCCATCCCATTTCATTGGCAGCCATTCATTAATTCATAATCAATTGTATCATAATAATAATAATGTAGAACCATGTCATCAATCAGGTCACGAGTCATTCATTATTTCATTAATAAATTCATGTTCGAATTTTAACAAATTACACAGACTGCTAACATATTGGTTTAGATATTTATATAACTTAAAATATAAACACGACAAGCAAGTCGGTTCCCTATCCCCTAAGGAACTTAATAGTTCACTCAATTTCATTTTACGTCATGCTCAAATGTACATGTTTCCGAAGGAGTACCTATACTTCAAACAGGGAAGTTATTGCCTCATAAGAATAGACTAGTTTCGTTGAGTCCATTCCTAGACAAGGACGGTCTCATTCGCGTAGGTGGAAGACTTGACAATTCTCCCTATGAGTATAATGTCAAATATCCAATATTATTATGTAGTAAGCATCATATTACTAAAATTATATTTAATAAATATCACATTGATTTGTTACACGCTGGACCTCAGTTATTGTTGGCGAGTGTTAGACAGATGTATTGGCCACTCGGTGGCAGGAACCTTGCAAAAACAATTGTAAAAAAGTGTATTAAATGTTTTAAATACAAGTGTGATACTGTACAACCAATTATGGGTCAATTACCGTCTACAAGAACACACTTGGAATTTACCTTTTTTAATTGCAGTGTGGACTATGCCGGGCTAGTACTGATAGCTGATCGTAAGGGGCGAGGGTGTAAACTCATAAAGGCGTATCTATGCATTTTTGTATGTCTTGCTGTCAAGGCTGTGCACATCGAGGTCGTCACAGACCTCACCAAGGAAGCATATATGTGTGCTTTAAACCGTTTCGTGGCTCACCGTGGTAAACCCAAGAGCATTTTATCCGATAATGAAACTAATTTCGTGGGTACATGTTCCGAATTAAAGAAATTTTTAGATGAGTCAAGTCTGGACTTTGCAATTGGCCAGCAAGGCATCGAATTCTCTTTCACGCCCCCCTATTCTCCCCATTTCAATGGGATTTCCGAGGCAGCCGTACGCTCGACCAAGCAACATTTGCGAAGGCTTAACACACTTCACTTACGAGGAGATGAGTACCTGTTTAGCTCCTGTGATCCCTTAGACCTAACAGCCCTAACTCCTTCTCATTTCTTAATTGGCAGGCCACTCACGTCTGTTCCACATCCGCAGGTGACAGACAGCAACATTCAGCGGCTGGATCGCTACCATAGATTGGAGCACATTCGCCAACATTTTTGGAAGCGATTTCACTTAGAATATATTTCTCTGCTCCAGACGAAGACAAAGTGGACTTCATCCGCAGGGCAGCTTCCTGTAGGAACACTGGTCCTTATTAAGGAGAAAGGACATCCACCACTGGTGTGGCCATTGGGTCGAGTGACAAAGGTCTTCCCAGGCACAGATGCAGTTACGCGTGTGGTGGAGCTCAAGACCAGGAAGGGAACACTACTACGGGCCTACAACAACATCTGCCCACTCGCTATTTGAATGTTTCAACCCGGGGAGGATGCTCGGGCGTCTCCGCTACACATCGGCCGTCGTCGGGGACCGTTCGGCTCACCGAACGCATACGATCACGACGCAAGGCACACGCTCGTCTGTTACTCAAATCTCAGTATTAACGCCATTTTTGTACGCGGTCAAGAATAATTACCAGTTTATACAGTCCACTGAGTTTTATTGACGATTAGTTGAGCATCGTAGGAACAAAGTACATATAGAGTTCTGGGAAAATTTCCCGTTGCTTACAATATAGTGTGATAGTTAATTCAGTCAGTATTAAAAATAGTGCGTGTCTTTACTGTTACATGTTGAAAGGTTTAAATTATGATGTTTTTGTGTTAGACTTTTTTCTATGTGATTTTCTGCAAATCTGGATCGAAAACCTTTCTAAATCATATGATATACAAACTGTTATAACAAAAAAAATGCTCTTAACCTATAAACATCTCGCCAACTGATATTTTTGAATTAACAAAATTAGCTTAGAAATATCTCAATGTCTTTAAAAGCCGTATCTAATGACACCCCAGACGCAAGCAAAAAATTCTTCCCTACTTTACATATAGGGTAGGGACCTGGACTTTTTTTTCATAATTTTATTTTAGCACTTGACCACGTTATTCAAAAAGTTTTTGTATTATTTTTAGCCAAGGACGGACAGACAGACGGACGGGTTTATCCACTTAGTTATACTATTAGTTATACGATATAACAAAATGGACTGAAAAAGTCCAAATAGTTATACGGCTCAGTATAACTATATGCATTTGATTAATTTGGGTTATTTTAGTCCAAATTGTTATGCTGCTCAGTATAACTATATGGATTCGATTAATTTGGGTTATTTTAGCCCACATAGTTATACTGCTCAGTATAACTATATGGATTCGATTAATTTGGGTTGTTTTAGTCCAAATAGTTATACTCCTCAGTATAACTACATGGATCCGATTAATTTGGATTGGATTCATCCATTTGGGGTATGACTAACCGTCACACCATTTTGTCACACCGAACAGAAGAATTTTTTTCTTCACCGTCACACTAGTGTGATACTCGAGATTTTTATTCTTCACAGTCATACTATCATCTTTACATTAAGGATTTGCATTTATATGCGCCTACTTATATACAACCAGAACCTCCTATTCTGTTATGATCGCCTGGTACTTTTTCAGAATAATAAGTTCAAACTTTCAATCGGTGTTCACTGAATTTAAAAGAATTTAAAATCTTGAAGGCTCTTATGTTGTTATGTATTCCTGGTACATTTGAGGTTTGTGTCTTTTATAATGGGCAATCATTATCCTCTGTACTCGGTGCACCTGTTGACACATTTAAATAAACTAAACGGATCGAGATTCGAATGAGATTTCGAGAGTGCTTATGTAATTCTGTAGTCCTAGTATTTTATTCGAGGTTCGTATCATTTATAATAAAAGATGGCCTCACCATCAATGTGACTAAAGAAATATGGGTACAGTAAACAGCTCTGTCTACCTTATCAAAGCACAAAACAGAAGAATCTATATGACATTTTTAAGCACCAACAAAGGTGAACGGTTTCTGATCAAAACTTCTTCGAACACATTTTGAATAAACCAAACTGAGCGAGATAATAGTTGGCGAGTGCTCTTTTGTAGTTCTGTACTCCTAGTACTTTTGTTGTTTGTGTATCTTATAATAGAGAGCTAAGGGACCCAAGCGGCTCTGGTAAGATATATCCATACTGCCCTACTAAGCGCATGATATTTTTTTTGTCCCGATGAAAAATAAAGAAATATGTCAACAGGTGCACCGAGTACAGATAAAAATGATTGTCCATTATAAAAGCCACAAACCTCAAATGTACCAGGAATACATATTCGTAACTGTTGTTATAAGAGCCTTCAAGATTAGAGAGACTGACCATAAGTTGCATGTATCTACAAAATGGTGTGACGGTTAGTCATACCCCAAATGGATGAATCCGATCCAAATTAATCGGATCCATGTAGTTATACTGAGCAGTATAACTATTTGGACTAAAACAACCCAAATTAATCGAATCCATATAGTTATACTGAGCAGTATAACTATTTGGGCTAAAACAACCCAAATTAATCGAATCCATATAGTTATACTGAGCAGTATAACAATTTGGACTAAAATAACCCAAATTAATCAAATCCATATAGTTATACTGAGCCGTATAACTATTTGGACTTTTTCAGTCCATTTTGTTATATCGTATAACTAATAGTATAACTAAGGACATGTCGAAACAATAACGGCCCCGAGACTTGAAATACGGAATTATTTTACGCCACAGAATAATTTGACCAACACAGTGATTTTCAAACTTTTGGCGTGTTTATGTACCTCTGTCTACACCTTCGGAGATAAAAGCGCACAGGGTAATGAAGATAAGTAACAAGCATAAATTGAGTACTGCATTACTTGCACGAATGCCTAAATATAACGGACGTGGAATCAATTTTAAACTCAATTCCAATTTAATGGTAAGTAAGATGTTAAAAACTTTAAAATATAATAGCATTATTTTTCGCAAAATCAAAAAGACAAAAAAACGTAGACAATTGTTTCGCCTCTAAACGAGGCCTGCTGTTCTCTCTGAGACAGTCTTGATAATATTTTAAATTATTAATATTTGTTATTAATATTAACTATTATATTTTAAAGTTTTTAACATCTTACTTACCATTACTTTGTCATGGATTTTCGCCAGGTAACGCCTGCTTCCATCCAATATTTCAATTCCAATGCAATGAATCTGACCAAATATAAATGTATTAAGGCCAAATGAGTTTTACTCTGTTTATATTTATATATTACTAGCTGACCCGACAGACGTTGTCCTGTCTTAACGATGATTATTTAATTCGAATTGGTATAAGTAATAAAAAAAAGTGTGTTTATTATTCTAATGCTTTATGATAAACAATATTCTTAGTTTTTTTTTCTTGCGCGTATATAAATAGTTTTGTTGGCATTCCGACATGGGAACAGGCGTCATATAACTGGTCATGTGAAAAACATGGATTTTCAAGATTGATGCCACAAACACTTAGAGACTGCCCTTGAGATTTATTTATCGACATTGCGAATGCTAGCCATACTGGAAATTGCAACCGTTTAAAGTCGAATGGCATGTCGTTCGGAATCAACGGAATCCGTGGAATCAAAACGTCTTCGCCTTTGTACTTCCCTTTCAAAATTGTGGCTTCGATGACGTTGTTCATTCATTTCTTCACCGCAAGTCGGGTGCCATTACACAGACGTGGCTGGTTTATATTCCGCAACATAATGATTACTGATCCGATTTTTAATTGCATATTATGAGGTGGTAATCCAGGCAAATCCAGCGAATTTAAAAACTCAGTTGGATAGTTGACAACATCATCTTGGTTAGTAACGGAATCAATCGATTTGTATGTCATTAATTCGCCAACTATTTTGTTTTGAATCTGAAAATTCATTTTGTTGACATCAACGTTTTTTGCAGCCAATATAACTCTTTCGCTCAACCATGCAAGATCTTTGTGATTTTGAGCAATGTTTGGGAAAACCTTCTCGATGAGTTCGGTCTTAGTTTCAGTAAAGTGACAAAATTTGGTAGGAAATATGATGTATTCAGACGATGAGTCAACAGGTATTTTATCATTACCAATATCGAGCAATTGTTTGGAAAAAACTTCTCAAGATTGGTCGTTCTGCAATTCGACTCGCATGTTCATATTTAATTTGAACGTTTTAACGTCTTTCCATAAAATGGATGACTTGCGTTAAGTTCATCAGCTGGCGTTGATCGTGGTATTACTGGGAGTGTTTGGCGAAAATCACCTGCCAATAAAGTCACCACCAAACCTGTTTTGGTTCTTTTGTAAATCTTGCAACGTGCGGTCTAATGCTTTCAAAGATTTTTTGTGTGCCATCGTGCACTCATCCCAAACTATTAGTTTGCTCTGCTGCAACACTTTGGCCATCGCACAACCTCTCGAAAGGCTGCAAGTTCGTGTTTCATTTATTTGCAAGATCAACGGCAACTTGAGTGCGGAATGAGCTGTTCGACCGCCATCCAACAACGTAGCTGCAATACCTGATGAAGCAAGTGCAAGTGCGATACCATTTTGCGATCGAATCGTTGCCAAAATCAATGATATTAAAAACGGTTTTCCCAGTCCCACCGGGAGCATCTATCATCATCATCCGCCAGTTCCATCGTTCACTACTTTCATTAGCGTTTCGTAGGCATATTTTTCTTGCTCATTTAAAAGGGGAACGTTTCTTAGAACAATTTCTTTTAATGCCTCGGAATCGTATTGGGTTTCGCGTCTCAACTTTTGATTAAATGCGTCGTGCATTGGGCGATTGGGCGTTGTCATTCCTAATTGTTTTAATCCATTGTTGGTAAGCATCAAGCACATGTCTTCAATTAAAATTAATGCTTCATTGTACATTTCTTCGTTAATTTGCAAATTTGCATTTGATGTTCGAAGACGCTTCTGATGTAATATATCTTCGGCCATGTGATCTTTATATTTGTTCCATAAATCAATCGGTGTTGATGGGAAGCATGTAGATAAAATTATGGAAAACAATGTTCGTATTTGTTTAGCATTTGACGAAATTACAGCATCCTCAAGAGTGTGGTCCCAATGACTGTCATTCTCTAGCAATCCCAAACGTTGACAGGCTTCTCTGTATGTGCCGCACAATACACCATCAACAGTTCGCAGATGTTGGAATGTTGTTAAGCCACGAACATTGACTAACAGTAAACGCAAATAAAAACACTCGTCTTGGCTGGGATGGACTGTGTAAAGACGTCCTAGTGCATCGGTGGAAAATACTTGAGGGTAACCTGGAACTGGTTTTCCTTGTTTCCGTCGTTGAAATTTCTTTAACGATTGATTCCAGGTATAATATCGTGGCATTCCGGAATAAACCAGTGTTCTAGCAAAGTCATCATGCAGGCACATTTCAAAGAAGCTGGTCAATGTCGTGGATCGCGGCCTCTCAACTCGTTGTAATACGTTTTCCGTTGTAAAGTTCACCCTTTGACCATTTTCCAGATGTACTGCCAAGTGAACTACAGTGGGATGTCTTTCATGTATTGGAAACGAAAAAATACGCCACATCTCCTCGTTACTACTGACATAGCGTCCCATTTGAAAATGAGTGATCTCATCGTTTGAATTTTCAGCAGCAACTCCGAACACAGCCATGTCACTACCTTTGTTCACGTACTTGCAGATATATTTTATTGATTTTACGGAATGGCAATATTCAACATTTATGTGTGCTTTGAATGTCTTGGAGAGTAACGGAGAAAACGGAACAACCCAACGATTATCAACTTTAATTTACAGCTGATTCACTTTGACTACTGTTGATCTCCCGTTGTCATCAGTGGATCGCCGGCGATAAAGTGGATAACCATCATTTCCACTAATGGTTTCTACTATTAATTGTTTTGGAAAGCGTTTTGAACATTTTCCATCAACCATACACGGAGAATTTGGATTTAATATTCCACAGTGAATGATAATGATCTTTATCATTATCGGGAATTTCCGCAGATATGACATTGTCAATTTCATTCGGTTGTATCCTCTCTACCAACCAAATGAGGATGTGTGCATGTGGCAATCCGCGTTTTTGCCACTCGACTGAATACATCCAACAGCGCGCTCGCCGAATACGCGATGCTTAACAATGAAGTCCATGAGTGATTTTAACTTTCTTTTGAACACCCTTGCGGTAATGTCGTGGCGATCAATGGGTGATTGGCCAAGAAATAATTCTTGTCGAATTTCTGCCCACTGTGGATTGCATGTGAACGTTATAAACAAATCTGGTGTGCCATAATGACGTACATACGACATAGCATCTTGAGCGTATTCATGCATATGTCGCGGACTTCCGACGTATGTTGCTGGGAGAATAGTTTTTCTACCTACATTCTGTGCATTTCCATCATTATTGATAGCATCCCGTAGATGAATATATTCTTCAGAACGCAGTTTTGCTTGGTTCAACCTGATAAATGTCAATCGCTCAGTTTCAACTTTCACGTACATATCCACAGCATATTGGTGGAAGAGACGCCGACATTTTAAGATATGATTGTCCTCATTTTCCCGAACCTTTAGTCTGTATGAATAATAATTCATTGAACTAACTTTTTTGTTAGTTTCGGAACCTGTAACTGGATTTATCATCTTCATTGAAAAATGATATCCATCTTCACCTTGCTAAAATAAGATAGGTATTGTAGCGCATCATATGATCGATGTGTTTCGGACACACGCTGCAGTTATTGCTACGCCGATGTAAAACAATATCTCGGTTTTCTAAATTTTCACCCACGACAACAATAGCGACTTCGTCAATTGTTGGCGCATTAAAACGTCTCGCGTGTTATCCTGCAGGCGTCTTATCAGCTTTGATAACAATTTTGTGATTATCATACGGCATGCGGTCCAAAACGGTCGCAACCAATTCGTTATGTTGATGAAAAAACGTTTGGAGTTGTTCCACAATTGGTCTTTTCACCGAATTATTGTGTACACAACGCTGATCGACTTGTCTTGCTGAATCGCCCATAAAATACATTTGTAAAAATTTGTAGTCACTATTCGGCGTTGGCAATAAGGAACCTGTTAAATGATATATTTGGCCCTGAATCTTGAATGTTGGCATTTTCTTGAATAACTTTTGTTGCACCAAATGACGTCATTTGAAAACAATTATTGTATTGCTGAATATAAGTCAAAAAATGTTTAGAATCTGGCCCATTTCCGGAAACCAATTAATGTAATGGTTCTGGTGGCGGTACCAATGGCGTCAATTTGACTTGACCGCTAGCGCAACACAATCCATGAGCTTCATTTTTAAACTTAAATGCCTTGCAATATTGGCATACAACGTTCATTGGTCCGATAGCAACGATTTGTTGTGAACTGTACTCGATTTCTACGTTATAATTGAATGCAGCTCGATGGGGGTTTAACGCAACATTTCTATGTTGTTGATTTCGATTCCATCGATTCCGTTCAACTTCATTCCTCGCTTCGCGTTGCTCATCAGTTTGACTTGCTCTTGTATATGTTTGACTCGCAGCATTGCGATTTCTACGACTTAAGTTTGTACGTCTAATTGCTGGCATTTTCAAAAACGAAAATTCAACTGTAAATCAAATAAAACTGTTGTATTCTTCTTTATAACCGAGTATATCACACGTTCATGTTATTCTATCCAAACTTACCAAAACTCCAACTGAACTTTTAATATTAGGCGTAATGTCTCTGAATTAACCGTGATGTACTTACACTAAGAAATTCAGTTTTCTTACATCTTTTTTTGTGGCAAATAATAAATTTATTATTTTACATGTACATATTTTCTATCTTACGATATTCAGTTTTTTATATCCTCTTTGATGATATTTGCAGCACGCATTCTGTCAATTCTATGTCAAATGTCATAAAAAGTTTAAAGCTCTAAGGTTAGATTAGAAATAATAAGTTTTCTTAAATAAGGATTCTTAAATTTTCTAATTTTCCGCGCAATTTTTTATTTTTTTTCTTTCATAAGAACCTTCTCCTGATAATTACGAACACAACAAAAAAAGAATTAGCGAAATCGGTCCAGCCGTTCACGTGTCGTGACCAAGGGAAATAGGGATTCATTTTTACATACATACATACATAGCATCACGCCGTTTTCCCCGAAGGGGTAGGCAGAGGTGTGCAAACACACCCACATCTCGCCAGCTATGTTAGGTCCCATGTAATAGGGGGCGAGCCTATTGCCATTTACCGGGCGCAAGTTCCAGACTCTGGGATAATTATCTGGGTAAAATTCTAAAGAGAATTATACATTATCCACCAGACCCGGGAATCGAACCCGAGACCTCGAGCGTGGCGGTCCGTACATAGTACCATTGTGCCACCGAGGTAGTCTTCATTAAATATATTTATATGTTTATATTTATATTTATATTTATACTCTTATTATTTTATACGAGATTAATTTAACGAGTT
Organism: Nudaria mundana; assembly: GCA_963556515.1. Taxonomy (NCBI): domain Eukaryota; kingdom Metazoa; phylum Arthropoda; class Insecta; order Lepidoptera; family Erebidae; genus Nudaria; species Nudaria mundana. The sequence goes on from OY748292.1 coordinate 4,278,364, forward strand.
TTGGATAGCAAGTTAACGCTTTATTTTCCCACTTTACTTCGATTGTACGTATAACTATTATTTATTAGAGGATTTTTTTACGCATCTTTGTAAATACTTTGAGGCTTATTTTATTATTTCTTTACAGAAAATAGTATTCCTTTTAAAGAAATAAATATATTACAACTAAAGGATCTCGCGAACTTCGTACCGGCTAACAGTTCAAAAGGCTTCATAGGAAAGGAAAGCTTATTTATTGACAAACATAATTATAGGTAGGTAATTCTTCCTAAACGATAGAAAGAAATTGAAATATACTTTATTGTACACCAATATACAAATTTAATAAATACAAACAAAATCTTGATTCAGTTGTACAACCTACTAACCTACCTTTGGATGGACATAACAAATCGAAGTGAAATGAAATGCGAAGTATACCTATGAAACAAATGGAATCGAAGTAAAATCTCTCAACTTTTATAAATTTACGTAAAATGTCGTGAGCGTATATAATAAATACATTTACACAGAATTGAGCGCGGGCCCTATAGTTAAAAATAATCACGATTGCACACCCTAGACTTCAAAAGTCAGACTTTACAAGCACAGATAATGATGATGTAGCACTTCTTTACATTTGTATAATTTCGAGGAACGTTCTACCAACTGACCAAGAGCAAGAGGTGTCTTGGTCAGTTGGTAGAACGTTCCTTCTGGAAAGGGATCAGTCGCTGACTCGAGTCTAGCACAAGACTATAGTTTTTGTGATTCATATTGTAAAATTATATAAGAAAAAGGTAGCATATTTCACTGCTAATAAAATATATTAATTTGTATAATTGTAAAGTTTGTTTTTTTATTCAGTAATCATGTTAACACGGATCGATTTTGATAAGATAGTTTAGAAGTAGTTAATCTATTCAGCACGTATCTGTGCTATATGCTCAGATCGCTGAGATTATACGTAGGTATGTAACATCGGTCCTGGCTACTAGGTTTAGATCACGGAATGGTTACTAGGCTTACCGAAAGCGTACCCAGTATAAGCCCAAGGCTCCACTGAGGAAATAGTGTAGGTTTTATCAATAATATGTTAAGCAATTGCCAAGATACCAAGATATATCAAGGAAGTTGGTTTATTTAGGGTTGTTCCTCAAACAGAGAAGTTATTATGACCTTGCAAAGTTGTTATACTTACATACCAGAAGCTCTTTCCCTTTGTAACTAAAGGGTTGTAATAAATGTTACATTAGTTACAAGAATTCCTAGCCGGGACCCCTCCGTGGGACCTGGAAGCGAGAGCCCTTGCGTCATTGTTCCAATGGAGCTGGAGCGGGACCATAGGCGTGCGTCTCGAGAAATCGAGGACCAGCGGTCCCAACTCCGCCAGGATCTCATGGAGTCATGGAGGGTGCGACTTGAGCAACCCAAGTGGGGTACCATCATCATCGCGGCGGTGACACCGATCATGGACGACTGGCTGCAGAGGCAGCATGGTGACCTCACGTATCGTGCGACGCAGGTCATTACCGGGCATGGATGCTTCGGTAGCTATCTGTTTCGCATCCATCGTGAGGTCACACCCCGGTGTCAAAATTGCGAGCTTTCCGACGACGACACCGCACTCCACACGTTGGTGGAGTGCTCAGCGTGGGCGAGTCAGCGCCGGGACCTCATAGTGGGTCTGGGCGTGGATACCCTCTCGCTGGAGACCATGTTTCAAGCCATGGTCTCCAGCGAAGGTGAGTCAGCGGCGCCCAAGACCATCGACCTCCATGATCGGGCCTGAGGACGGCGGGATCGCCACTCGCCGGCCTTACAGAAGCAGGCTAGAAGGGTTGGGCTTTTGACCCAAAGCACGCATTGATTCACTCACCGACGCGGGATAACACCCTACCCCAACGACGCGGGATTCTCATCCCGACCACACCCCCGTTGAGACCACACAGGTGGTCATAGTCCGCCGGGCGCCACTGGAAATACCTTCTGTGTGTGAACCAGAGACGCCCGGCAACGGACGTTAGAGCGGCCGCGGCCTAGGGCCGCAGAAAAAAAAAATAAAGTTTCAAGATTTTTTTACATTTTTGAAAAAAACTCACTTGTACACCATTAATAATTCTTATTTATTATACAACGTGTTTCATATTAGTGTGGTCATATCTCAAGGTTGCATTGGGTAGGGCCCAAATAATATATTGCGCGGGGTCTTTAATTAATTTAATAAAATATTGACTTATAATGACGTAGTCGATAAATTTTCCTTTTTATCGATAGCTCATTGAAATGAAGCCCTAAGACTGCACTACAAAATAAACATATGATTAGAATGAACTCTAGATTTGACCTCAAGTAGGTTTGCCAAACAGTGAAATAGATTCGGACAGTCTCGTTGTTACTCAAAATTTTAACCAACAGATAAAGTTACTTTATCAATAGTTATCATACAAAATAGTTTCGGAATCACAACTTGGGGTCAAAATAAAGAGTGCCTACTCAAAGTTATTTTTGAAGTTTTTCTATGAATTTATGTATCACGTGATTGTCGTGAATGTCACAACTCACACGTAATTTGTTGTCAACCTACTCAAATACCAGGAGCAACGCATTTGCTGTCGAAGAAAAGAGAAGAAACATTTATGTTCTTGTCTTCCTTAAATTTACACTTTTTATAAATTGGTTCCGCACAGATATTTAAAATACAACTGCTGTTTGTGTAGAAGTTTATGTAGCTGTTGAGAACGCTGGTGGGTATAGTAGTATGTAGGTATTCAGTTTCGGGATAGAGAGATCGTGGATGCCAGTCACTGCACTACCATATCGTGAACTCTCTTTCGACTCATTTACCATGAAGTAAATGATCTGCAAGGTGTTTGGTTATTTTTGACCGACTTTAAAAAAGAGTAGGTACTTAGGTTCTCGATTCGTCATGATAATGTGATGCATAAAAGTTCATAAAACATTATCGCTAAAAGTGGCAACTTGTATGGTTGAACGAGGATATCAGAAAAAGTAGGAGGTGTTGGTGTCAGTTTCACTAATATGTATCTTAAGGACCCCTAAAAATTACAAAGAGAACCGCCCACTTTTTTGATTGGAGCCGCTTTGAAGAAACTAGGTATCAATAGCGATGTCGGCATATATCAAAGACGTACACGTCACAACACGTGTAAATTTTACCGCAAAAACCATATTATTCCGGTGTTGCAAGTTAACGCAATGTTCTTCATACGGGGACTTTATTAGCTTTTTTTATGCTGGATATTTGTTCATTTTAGCAATTGGTAATAAATTACTAATCTTAGACTACATGGATAAAGAAAGTCGCTTTTTCCGTCTGTCTGTTCTGAATGTATGTTTAGTTCTTGAAAACTACGCAACGGATCTTGAAGCGGTTTTTTTTAAATGGGTTTAAGCAGGTTTCGAAATGTATTTACATGCATACTATCATGCGAGCGACGCCGCGCTGGCATTCAACAATTTTATTTTATTTCATAGGTCTTAGGGAAATATCCTGTGTTTATGGTAAATAATAATTATGTTATTATTTATCTCTTAAATTATTTTATACTAGGTACCTACTAGCTTTTTTTCATAAAAAAAACTAAGTACCTACTTGGTACTTTTATTAGATTTTTACCAAAATTACGACGTAATTCAAGGAAATAAGACATTGGACTTGGGCAACACTTACAACTATCTAATTTCTTTTCAGTTGCAAGTAAACTTTGATATTAGGCGTACGTAGTAATCTGTGTTAATCGATCATGGCGTATTTAAGTAATAGTGAATATTATGAAATGATACTTTGCGTCGGGGCAGCCGATGGCAGTCTGCGTGAAGCTCGTCGCCTTTATCGAGAAAGATTTGTTGACAATAGACTCGAAGGTGAACGGCGGCGGTTACCATCTGTGGAGTGCTTCCGAAAAATGGTGAACCGTTTACATGACACTGGTTCTTTCCGTGGTTCCCGCTCAGAAGGCAGACCATCTGTTGTACCACCAGAGCAAGAAGTATTCTCGAGCATTTTCAATCCAATCCCAGAACAAGTACTCGCCGCGCTGGGATTGTTCTGGGAATGAATTATTTGAGAGTATGGCGCGTGCTAAAAGCAGATGGTCAACATCTGTACCACTTCAGGCACACCCAAGAACTGACACCGGCTGGTTTCGTACCACGTCTCAACTTTTGCCAGTGGTACCGAGAGGAAGCACAACGATCCCCTAGTTTCGCGAACCGTATTTTATGGACCGATGAAGCCTCTTTTACTCGTGCTGGTATCAGTAACCAGCATAACGAACATGTATGGACTCATCAGAACCCACACGCATCTGCAGAAAACAACTTTCAGCATCAGTGGCGTGTTAACATTTGGGCGGGAATAATCGGAGATATTTTAATTGGTCCTTTCGTGCTACCGAGTTCGCTAAACGGTGCAAATTACCTCGCGTTCCTTAGAAACGTCTTAGAACCCGAACTTGAAAACTTGCCTGTAACATTGTACACAAATATGATGTACCAGCAAGACGGGGCGCCAGCACATTATGCGAGAGAAGTACGGGCGTATTTAGATGAGCGGTTTAACCAGTGGATCGGACGTGGTGGTCCCATACCTTGGCCTCCGAGGTCACCGGATCTCACACCACTTGACTTTTTTTTGTGGGGCTATTTCAAAAACAAAGTGTACAGTGCGGTATGTCTCACGCGTGAAGATATGGAGTCTAAAATATTTGATGCATTTAGCAGTGTAACTCCAGACATGCTGTGTAATGTAACTGCCAGCATGATGCGACGGACCCAACTGTGCATTGATCAAGGCGGCGAACATTTCGAGCCGTTACTTTAGTACCTACTTTTTAGTTTTGTGTTTATTAGTATCTTAGGTAGGAAGTGTATTTTTTATTAAATTCAATAATGTTTATCTAAGTATCGTGATATGAGTGAGTTAGTTATGTTTATTGTGGAACACAGTACCTACCTATCTACCAGGATGACATGCACAATGAAATCGGTAAGTTTTTGTTGTTTACAGTCCACAACCTATCATTACTACAAAATAGTATTCTGTACCAGGAGCATATGAAATAAGAGTTGTTTACGATTCATCGAAGGGGACTGAACCTTACGAATAAATTTGACCCTAGGTAGTGTTGGGTTTATAAAATATCGATTAAATGAATAAATCAATTAAATTTACATGACACCTTAAAAGTTACTAAACTTGTATTTGCAATTTTGTCCTTGCGTATAGTTAATTCAACGCGCATGTGTAACGAGGGTCAAATATGACCACACTAATATGAAACACGTTGTATATAATTAATAATTCCACAAATATGGAATATTTGTGGAATGGTGTACAAGTGACTTTTTTTCAAAAATGTATTTCTATAAGTTCCACCAGGTGCCGACAATCGAAAGCATAAATTATTCAACAATTATAGTTATTATACAATACAATTATATTATTATATACAATTATATTATTACGATACAGTTTGAGTTTAATCTATGTTTAACTAATCTGATATTAACATCCTACCTGGTACATAATAATTGTAGCTTAGTCCCTCCGGGCAACTATCTCTAAACTACGTATATATAGAGCGCTGATAACCGGTCTGAACCACTAACAACCACTGTGCACGTCTGAACAGTCAAACAGTCGACGATGACGTAACGTCCCTACACCTTCCCAGTTTAAGTTGTCGTGTGGCATAAAATGGAACTAATTATTGTTGACCGAGCGAGCGAAGCGTCTATATTTCGAGATTGGACTAATTTGCTGTCGTCCGTCTGTCTGTCTGTATGTTCCGGGCTAGCAGCCACAGTTTTAATCCGATCTTCAAGAAACTTTTTTGGATTAAGAGGAAAATGGGGTAAATATGGTCAAATTACGTTTTAATGTTTTCAGGGCTAGTTTTTAGGCCTTTATTCAAAGATATAAAAGATCTTCACGATCTAGGGGCTCGTGGTCAGTCTATTTTCATACGTAGGTACCTAAATGCATCCTTCTATTTCTTTAATGTCATTCCAGAATCTTTTTGGTTTTTGTCGGATATCCCTCAGTTTCATAGTATCTCTTAGTTGTTACTAAGTGCCACATTTTTTTGGAAAGAAGTTCTCTAGCGTAGCTTTCGGGTAGTGCGATTTAGTAGAAATCGTCACGTTATGCTTATCAGTGGTTCCCAAACGGTGGTCCACAGAAGCCAAAATGAAGGGAAATAATGAATGGTCAGCCACAGTATTTGTTGGTTTGTGTGTGTCACACTATGTTTTCGATGTAGTAAAGAGTAGATTTTTTGTCTTTTGAATACCTATTTTGAATTTGTTAGCACAACTTAATATTTCTACCCCCGTTAGTCGTTTTAGATAAATCCTACATCGCGCTAGCGATATTTACACATTCATACTTAAAAGCAAACATATACTGGCTTCATATTTTGTTGTTCTCTCTGAGACAGTCTTGAGAATGCCTCGTTTAGAGGTGAAACATTTGTCGACGTTGTAATGTCATATATTGTTGCGAGAATGATGCAATTATTTTAAAAAGTTTGAACATCTTACTTACCATTACTTTGTCATGGATCTTCGCCAGGTAACGCCTGATTCTATCCAATATTTGAAGGGAAATAATTTTACAGCTGTACAGAGTTATACATCGAAGTCAAAACAAAAGAACAATAAAGTACATTATGTATGTACGTTCTAAATTCAAGTAAAATTTTAGTTTTTACAAGAAAAATCTAATAATTTTGAACATGGATATTAATATTCGGTTGCATTCGGAAATACAATGATTCCCGAAGGACATTAAGAAAATTGAAGCTCTGTAAAAACCTACTGTTGTCGAACGAACATAGGTACTTCAAATAATGTAAAGTCATGTCGCAAAACTTATTTACTGTCACGAAAATAACTTTAACAGAAGTAACTATTTACCAGAAAACTCATTATCATCAGCCTTCTCCCAAAATTATCGGTATAAATGTCAATAACGGCTACCGCATCATCGGACATTGGACGTCCGACGGTAGTCGAATGTACGAACCTCGTCTGGATTGACAGCTCGCGATTGAACACGACGAGACCTATCAATGAGTTACTCGCTCAGGGCAACTATATCTGTACTACGTATATATAGAGCGCTGATAACCGGTCTGAACTGTTCTAACGTGCAAAGTGGTTCAATAACAACCACTCTGCACGTCAAAACAGTCAAAAAGTCAAGGATGACGTAACGTCACCACAGCTTCCCAGTTTAAGTTGTTGCGTGGCAAAAAATGCAACTAATTATTTTTTTATTTATTTATTTATTTCACATCTACATCTATTATTACAGGGTATCCCCTAATGCAACAGAGTAGGCTATCTTATGTTATCTATCTCTAAAACAAGTTTCTATTGTTGTAAACACAAAACAAACAAAGTGTAAACTGTGAATTCGCTCAAGGTACAACTAAACAAATCGATTCCTTGAGCGACATCGTTGAGTGTTGTTTGGTGTTAATATTCTGAGATCTTTTTTTGACGTGTTTTAAAATTTTCACAGATAAAGTATTTGTTGCCGCTATAACAACAAATACTAAAAAACAGAATATAATAAATATTTAAAAGGGCTCCTATACAGCAAACGTAATCTGTTTTGCCATTTTTATAGATAATGGTACGGAACCCTTTGAGCGCGAGTCCAATAATTAAGAATCTACATTATCTACATTTTCTGATCATCAAAGTGACCTTAACCCTGCTATAGTAATGTAGATTGAAGTCAAATAACTCTCAGCTTTTCAGCACGCCACGCTCAAAGAACCCGGGTTTGTCGTCAAGAGGAAACACGGTCGTGCTACATCTACACTATCACATGTTTTTTGCATAATGATGGACAGACGTTTTATAAGCCCACCTTTTGAGAACCGTTTATGAGTCCCCAAGGTCCCACGTACCTTATAGTAATTTTCTACTAAAATTAAATAAACTGCTCCAGCACTTTTTTTTTCATTCCCACACAACGTCATCTAGCCCAAACTAAGCTATAAGCTTGTGCTACTTATATATTTCTAAATAAATAGATAACACCCAAGTTCCCTAAGTATGCTTAGATCTTTAAAACTACGCAACGGATGTTATGCAGTTTTCACTAATGGATAGAGTGGTTCTCGAGGAAGGTTTTTGTGTTTATAATTTGCCAAGCGGGCGAAGCCACGGGCGTCCTCTAGTTGTGAATAAATTAAAACATAAATAGAGACAAAGTACCTAGGTATGTTACTTATGGTTAGCTCTTGTCTAAAGTTAATTTTAATGCTTCAGTAGGTGCGAGAGCACCTGATGTCACTTACATTATTATTTCTTATTAATATCTAGCGAATGGGTTAGACTTACATGTTCTCGAATAATTTGGAGTCTGCGTAGGTAGATAGGTACTTCCAACTTCAGTTTAAGACGTAGATGGCCTACTCTACATATTGTAAAGTAAGAACTGTATATTATTTATTAACGAAGTTCAACAGTAGGTACAGATGGCTTTTTTATTTTTCAAGTTCGAATTTGGGGTTACGCTGTAAATTCCATTGAAATTCTCTTTATGGGTACTAACCCCCGCATCCTCCCACAAAAAAAAACCGTACAGCATTCTATAAAGAGTTCCCATAATGTACCTCAGTGAATTCGTCATTATTATTCCGATTTTCTAGGAAACTCAAAGGTAAACGCCTTCTAAAGGCGCCCCGACATGTGAAAGGTTGAAGACATTTTCTGAGACTCATTTTTCCATGAGGAGAACTTCGCTAATTATGACTATTTAATGAAACACAATCTTAAGTATGGAAAATATGATGTTGAATTTTTAGATAATTGCAATGATTTCGCTAAATAGAAGACGTTATAAACGTCGACATATACAGGGTGTCCCGAAACTCGACGTCAACCCGGGACCGGGTGAAAAGGCAAGTCATGCTGGTTGCCAGAAAAATATAAAAAAAAATCTAAGTTGCATGATTTTAATATTACAGGCATTTTAAGAAAAAGTGCAAAATTACACACCCTGTGGCAGTCTTTTTACTCCCGTTGTCACAAATCTTAACTTTTTCCAACAGTTTTTTTTTGCTTTGTAACCCTGAATAATGTGTCTCTAAACTGTAATACAAATTTGGAAATCAGCTGCTCTATCTTTCATAACAATAGGACTTATTTCTTAGAAAACAACTAAAATAACAACATTACCTAGTTTTTATTGAAAAAAAAGTGCACCACGCGAGCTTGGCAAGTTATGTCAAAAGTTGGCTCATTTAGTAATGATTCCAAAATAGTATAATACTTGTTAAGTTGTTGTTGCTATCGTGGGCAAAAAAATTTTTTTTGTAAATTTGAAGGGCCGATTCGTATTTATTACTGACTACTTTTGGCTTCGTTTACTGCGCTTATTTTCGTATTCGTTTGTGTTGATTTCGTACTGACTACTTTTGGCTTCGTTTATGGACTTTGTCATAATATTATATTAGCTTGTAAGCCATAGCCTAGTTTAGTCTATGCTTAGATTATATCAATATTGTCTTGTCTATGTTCACTTCCTTCTTCCTTCACTTTGTAACATGGCCGACTGAAATACACGACACGTATTATTACGAGCTCCTGTCTTTTATTCCAAAAACCAACAAACATCAGGTGTGGTGTAAACTGGCGTGTCTTAGGAAGAACTGGATCAACCAAAAGAAAAAAATGGACGAATCTTCAACGTCGTCGGGTCGCCTCAAGCACATGGACGTTCATGCATCCAACATGCCGCTCACGTGGAAAAATTGGATCACCAAATTCAAAATATATCTCAAAGCATTTAAATATGATCAAGAAAGCGAAGATAGGCAAGTTGCACTTTTATTACATTATATAGGACCAGATTGCCTTCACATATTTTATTCTTTCAACCTAGATGTCGAAACAGTCAAGCTACAAGTGTTGATCGACAGATTTGCAGGTTATTTCAGCCCAAAAGTCAATATAACCATGATAAGGCATAAACTTTTTAACAGAATGCAACTGCAAAATGAACAGCTGGACAGTTATATAACAGATCTAAAAAATATAGCCCATCAGTGTAATTTTGGTGAATTGCAAGACGATTTACTAAAAGATATATTTAGTTGGAATCTAAATGATCAGAATCAATACATTAAAGAGAAAATTTTGCAAGAATTGCCTACCACTTTAGATGCCACTATAAATATTGCTAAGTCACTAGAATCGTCCCGGAAAGAAGTTCAAATATTATCAGGCACAAATCCCAATTCATCTGTAGCTAGTATAGATAGTATACATAACAAAAGTAGTCAACAGTCCAGTAGAAGTCATTCACAACATCGTCAGTCAAGAAATCAGTCAAGAAATCATAGTCACAGTCAACAATCAAGGTATAATCCGCAGTCACAGGACCGTCAATCAAGAATTCAGAGTCACAGTCAACAATCAAGGTACAATCAGCAGTCACAGGATCGTCAATCAAGAAGTCAGAGTCACAGTCAACAGTCAAGGTACAATCCTAACCAGTCATACAATACATCCCATTCATCGAGTTATAGCAGTCCCAATGGTTATAAAGGTAACAATCAGTCTATGAATAACTCAATGTGTCCAAAGTGTGGTCAAACACATCGTTTTAAATGTCCTGCTCTTGGTGCAAAATGTAATTTCTGTCAAAAACTTAATCATTATTCAAAGATGTGTAAGTCCAAGCAAAAATATGTTAATTATGTGCAAGAAGATTTTTCTAATGATGATCAAGCTTTTCTAGGTGCTGTTTATCAATGTAATTCTGTAAATTATAGTGACCAATGGTCAATAACCCTAAGTATCTGTAGTCAATCTGTTTGCTTACTTATTGATTCAGGTGCAGATGTGAATTTGATGTCTAAGAAAGCATTTGAAAAACTAGCGTTGCAAGAGATAAATCTTATACAAACACCATTTAACTTGACAACATTTACAGGTCAAAGTATACCTACAATCGGTTATTGTACATTACCATGTAAGTATAATGACAAATCATACAACTTGTGTTTCCATATTACACAGTTAGATTGCAAAAATATTCTGGGTAGACAGTCATGTCAACAGTTAAAAGTCATAAAAAGAATACAGTCAGTAACCTTTGATGAAAATATATCTGAACACAGTCCAAACTACACACTTAGTCAGCATAGCCAGAACAACAATATACAGTCAATGTCAAGTCAGTCTAACAGTCAAAGTCAAGTCATATCACAGTCAATGTGTCACAAAGTCCCTACAGAGTCAAACAGTCTGTCAATACTAAAGAAATATAGTAAGGTTTTTAATGGAATAGGAGCTCTTAAAAACTATAAATGTCATTTAACTCTCAACGAAAATGTCAAGCCATCGGTAGACGCAAGTAGAAAAATTCCTTTTAAATTACAGGATAAAGTCAAGGCAGAACTTAATAAGTTAGAAGTCACTGGTATTATTGCTCGAGTTGATGAACCAACTGATTGGGTCAACTCTATGGTAATTGTCTCTAAAAAGGATGAAAGCATTAGATTATGTTTAGATCCACGTAAGTTAAATAAAGCTATTAAACGTTCACATTACCCATTTCCACATATTGATGAAATTAAAGCAGAACTAAATGGTTCATGTTATTTTTCAAATTTAGACGCTAAGTCAGGCTTTTGGAATCTTGTCTTAGATGAAGAATCATCCAAACTATGTACTTTTATAAGCCCCTATGGCAGATTTCGTTTTTTAAGGCTACCGTTTGGTGTCAATGCATCTCCAGAAATCTTTCATAAAGAAATGATTTCCCGGTTTGGTGACATACAAGGCATTAAAATAATGATGGACGACTTTCTTATACATGCTAAAACCATTCAAGAACATGATCAAATCCTAGAAAAAGTTCTTTGTCGTGCAAAAGATATAGGTCTAACATTTAATAGTAATAAATGTAACATTTGTCAAAGTGAAGTCAAGTATTTAGGTTTTATATTCAATAGAAATGGAGTGTCTGTAGATCCATCTAAAGTAAATTCAATTTGCAACATGCCACAGCCTAAGAATGTCACAGATGTCCAGAGATTCCTGGGCATGATTAATTTTCTTGGCTCATTCATAAAAAAATTATCAAAAGAAACATCAAACATAAGACAGTTACTTAATAAAAACACAATTTGGTCATGGAATGACAGTCATGAGAAAGAATTCAATAAATTAAAGTCTCTAATTAGTTCTTTACCAGTCTTAACTTACTTTGATCCTCAAAAACCACTTACTTTGTCAGTAGATGCTTCAAAAGATGCTTTAGGTGCTGTCATCTTACATAATATTAGTCCTATAGCATATGGCTCAGCTTCTTTGACAAAGTCTCAACAAAATTACTCTCAGATTGAAAAGGAACTCCTAGCAATTTTATTTGGTTGTACTAAGTTCCATCAATACATTTTTGGTAACAAAGTCCTAGTGGAAACAGATCACAAACCTATTGTCTCTTTATTTAGTAAACCTTTATTTAATATTCCACCAAGATTGCAACGAATAATGCTTCGTTTGCAACCCTATGATCTTATCGTTACTTATAAACCAGGTAAATACTTATATGTCGCAGACACATTGTCCCGTGCTGCATTACCAGAAAATGCATTAGTAGAATTGGATGAAGATATTAAACTTCATGTTAATTTACTCACTGCTAATTTGTCACTTAGTCCTTTCAAATTACAACAAATTGAACAAGCTACCAGGTCTGACCAAACTCTTCAAACTCTTATTAATTACTGTAAAAATGGATTTCCAAATTCAAAGCATAAAGTAGAAGATTGTATTAAACCTTTCTTTCCTGTTAAAGATGATATTCATTATGCTAATAACCTTTTATTTTTGTCAGATAGAGTTATTATACCTATTTCTTTAAGAAAAGATTTCTTAAAACTATTACATGAAGGTCATCAAGGCTTGAATAGTTGTAGAAATTTGGCAAGACATACAATTTACTGGCCTAATATTAGTCAAGATATAGATAATTACATCAGTAATTGTGAAATTTGTCTCACTTTAAAAAAGAGTAACACTAAAGAAAGTCTATTACCACATGATTACAAATACATTCCTTGGCATAAGGTTGGTATAGATTTCTTTGAGTTCAACAAGCATACATACTTAATTGTAGTCGATTATTTCTCAAAATATGTTGAGATAGCAATTTTAAGTAATGTTTACAGTGCAGACCAAGTCATAATCAAGTTAAAATCAATATTTGCTCGTCATGGTATTCCCCATACATTAATGTCAGATAATGGTCCACCGATGAATTCCAAATCTTTTCATGATTTCACACAAGATTGGAATATTCACCATGTCACTTCCAGTCCCTATCACAGCCGTTCAAATGGTATGGTAGAACGGACAGTAGGCATAATTAAAAATATGCTTAGAAAATGTTTACTTGATAATACTGATCCATATTTAGCATTACTGCAATATCGCAATACTCCCAAAAACAATTTATGTTCACCAGCACAACTTTCCATGTCACATAGACTTCGTACAAAGCTACCTATAGTAGAAAAACTTTTAAAACCAAAATTGTGTAACTATAGACATCTTAAACAAGTCAATAATCAAAATTTACATAAGATGAAAGAGTATTACAACAAAAATTCCAAAGATCTTAAACCCTTGGAGGTAAATAGTCATGTTATGTTTCAAAAACATCCACAATCGTCTTGGTTTCCAGGTATTATACAACAAGTTAGTCCTGAACCTAGGTCGTATATCATAAAAAGTAAATTTGGTACATATCGTCGCAATAGACAATACATAACACTTAGACCAAAGTCTCAATATTCTTTTCATTCACATAACACACAGACTAATAATTTTCACACTCAACCAGTCAGTTCCAATCAAACTTATATCAGTTATACTCCTTGTTATACAAATGATTACTCTAAAGTTTCTCATAGTCAATCTCCTCAACGTACTAGCAGTCAACCAATTAAGAAATATTCTAGTTCAGGAAGAGAGATAAGGCAACCACAACGTCTTATAGACACAGTCTTATAAGCATTGTTTCGTATTCATTGTCATGTACTTAGTTATAAGTAATTAATTAGTAAACTAAAATGTTGTAAACCATTGTTTGTTTACATTTAGAAACAATCGTCAAATTGACAACTTCAAATTATGTCAACTGTCAGAATCTTTTAAAACGTCAAATTGTCTCGTGTCAAAACACTAAAATGCGTTTTGTTATTTTTATATAAGAATTTAAAATATAAGTTATAATAAAGTTACTTAAAGGGAAGATGTATGATATTATATTAGCTTGTAAGCCATAGCCTAGTTTAGTCTATGCTTAGATTATATCAATATTGTCTTGTCTATGTTCACTTCCTTCTTCCTTCACTTTGTAACATGGCCGACTGAAATACACGACACGTATTATTACGAGCTCCTGTCTTTTATTCCAAAAACCAACAAACAGACTTGTGATTGCTTGTGATTTGGATTGGGACTGTTTGTTTTCCCTAAACGACAACTTTTGCTTTCTCCTGGACTTCACGTGACTAGTGCCAATATGTCTGTGTATACCACTAGTGAATACACTAATATGCACCTCATTTATGGCGAATGCAGGTGCAATGCTAGTGCTGCTGTCAGACTTTACCGTGAAAGGTAC
>OY748292.1:4293228-4376818 GCA_963556515.1 Nudaria mundana
CAACTGTCCCAGCGAAGTCGCCGGGAAATCGGTGGGCCGCCCGCGCGGGAGCTGATGAGCGTTTTTGCCCACATGAACGCGGCCATGCGGGGCAACAGAAACGTGGCGGGGAGTAAGAAGATTGTGGCTTCACTGGTGGATGAAGCCCAATCTTCCCTCAACAAGCTCCTCTCGCGGAGCGTCACCAAGGAGGAGGCGAGGCTCCGGAAGCAGGTGACGAGCCTAGAGGCGGAGCTCGCTGCTACCAGGAAGCAGATGGATGACCTGTGGCGGTAGGTCGCTGACTTGACCAAGGTGGTCAAGGCGCCTCCCGGTCCCATGCTGCCGCCTCCTCCTCCGACGGCTGGACCAGCGCCGAAGACGGCGCCACCCACGACACCCACCACAGCGCCCACCAGGGCGCCCACCATGGCGCCAACCACGGCGTCCACCAAGGCGCCCACGACGGCACCCACCATGGCGACCAACACGGCGCCCGGATCGCCGCCACAGCCTGTGCCGACTATGGTACAGGTACTGACGGCGATCGAGAGGCGCCTCGCGGTCGTGGAGGACCGGGCGTACCGCCCTCCGCTAGCACGTCCCGCGTTCTCATACGCGGCGGCTGTTGGCGGTTCTCCCGCTCCAGGACCAAGCGGCACACCCGCTGTCCATCGCCCCGCTCCGCCCCAGTCCGCTCCAGCGTACCGGTTGCCGGCCGAGACCGCGGCCCAGGCGCGGAAGGCGAAGGGGCGCGGCAAGAAGAGCGGCACCCCTGCCGCCTCCTCTTCCTCTAACATCGCTCCCGCTTCTTCTTTCATCCCTCCGGACGGGAGGGATGGGAGGTAGTGGGGGCCAAGAAGAGGAAGACGAAGGCCGCCAAGAAAGCGGCCAAGAAAGTGGCCAAAGCCGCCGCGGCGAAGGCGCCGAAGAGGCCCCGCGCTCCTCGCTCCACAGCCGTCGTCATTACGGTGACGACGGAGGGTGTGGAGAGGGGTGTGGGTACGCTGATGTCCTGAGGACCGTCAAGTCCTCAGTCAACCTCTCAGCCCTCGATATCCAGGGGGGTCTCCGGTGCAAGACGAGACGCACCGGGGCTCGCCTCCTCGAGGTCTCCAGCGCCTCCAGCGGCCCTAAAGCTGACGCCCTAGCAGCGCAGCTTAGGGACGCGCTGGACGCAGAAGCCGTCCGCGTCACCAGACCCACCAAATGCGCTGCATTGCGCATCACGGGTCTGGATGACGCGGCCACGACGGAGGAAGTTGTCTCCGCCGTCGTGGAGGCGGGCGGCTGCCCCCGTGACCAGGTGAAGGCTGGAGACATCTCCTTCGGCTCCACTGGCCATGGGATGACAGTCTTCCAGTGCCCCATCGCGGCGGCACTGAAAGTGACGGACGGACGAAGCCTCCTCGTAGGGGGCTTCCTAAAGGCGCAGGTGCACCTCCTTCGTGCCCGGGAAACCAGATGTTTCCGGTGCATGGTGGTGGGGCACGTCGGAGTCACCGTGGGCGATCGGTGCTTCCGCTGCAGCCGGCCCGGCCACAAGGCAAGTGCCTGTGATGCCCCGCCTCGCTACTTTAGATGCGAGGCGGAGGGCAAAACTGCGGACCACCGGGTCGGCAGCACAACCTGCGCCGCCTCGAGGCCAAAGCCTCGTCCGTCCGCTGAGAGCGGTGGGGGTGTCGCTACTGCACGGCCAGATGTTTCTCGGCGGGATACTGATATGGACGTCCATTAATGTCTGACGCCCATATCCGCATCCTGCAAGTGAATTTGAACCGCTGCCGCGCTGCTCAGGATCTTCTGTACCAGAGCATCCGGCAGTAAATAAATAATTTCATTTCATTTCAGTGGTCCATAAACTTGGCCGTGGTCGCCGAGCCGTACTACGTCCACCCGGGAAGCCCGGTGGACGAGGACGGCTCGGCCTGTTTTATCTTCGGGGGGTCCGCCGCAGACAACTCGCGCCTTGCTATCATTGCAAGGGGCCGCGGGTGTGTTGCGGCGGAATATGATGGGTTGGCAGTCGTGGCCACCTACATCTCGCCGACACTGGACGAGACTCAGTTTGAGCTATGGCTCACTGAGCTCGACGTCGTCTTCGCTGCGTGCCGTCCTCGCCCTGTCCTGCTCCTGGGAGACTTCAACGCCTGGAGTGAGGTGTGGGGCTCCCGGGAAACCAGGGACAAGGGGAGGCTTCTTGAGGACTGGACCAGAACACGTGGTACTGAGGTATGTTGAACCGGGGGAATGTCGCCACCTTCTGGCGGCGGGGGACCAGCTCGGTCGTGGACGTATTGTTCGCGACCTCTGCCCTCGTCGCCCGTATTACTGGCTGGCACGTGGAGGAGGGTGAGGAGACGCACTCGAACCATCGGTACATCCGATTCGATGTCGTCCCCCCACCTGACCTCCCACAGCCGGTAGAAAATCCCCCGGATCCGCGTTGGGCACTTCACCATCTGGATCGGGAGGCTCTCCTGGAGGCATCCATCGTGCAGGCCTGGATTCCGGCACCGGATCGGCCTGCCGATGTTGATGCCGAGGCGGAGTGGTTCAGGAGAGCCATGTCGCAAATCTGTGATGCGGCGATGCCTAGGGTTACACCCAGACCGGCAAGGAAGCAGGTGTACTGGTGGTCGCCGGAGATTGCACAGCTGCGCGCAGCATGCATCTCCGCCCGCCGCCAGTACACCAGGTTTCGCCGGAGGCATCGACGCCCAGACGACGCGGCAACCCGAGAGACGGAGCTTTATCAGGCTTACAGGGAGGCTAAAGGTAATCTCCAGGAGACAATAAAGCGGGCACCCGTAGGCATCCCTCAGGGAGAAACTCCGACCTAGGGCGCCCCCACTGACCCAGAGTCTCCAGCCGCAGCAGCTGGAGCGGGTCATGGGCTCCCTGTTTCCGACGAGCGCGGAGGAGCACGTCCCTCCGCGCATGGCTCCGTCTCTGCCCGACGCGGATAGCACCGGCGAAGACGACGTACCCGAAGTCAGGGTGGGGGAGCTAGGGGCGGCAGTACTCCGGCTTAAACGCCGGAAAATCACTGCCCCCGGACCCGACGGCATTCCTGGCCGTGCATGGGTCCTGGCCCTCGAAGAACTCGGGCCTCGACTGATGGGGTTCTTTAGCGCATGCCTCGAAAGGGGCCAGTTTCCCAAGGTGTGGAGGACGGGGAAGCTGGTCCTGATCCGTAAGGCGGGGCGGCCGGTGGACTCACCGTCCGTATGGGCGGCCAACAACTCAACGCTCCTTAACAGACCGTTGAGGACCTTGGCCGTCAAAACAATAAGGGGCTACCGCACGATCTCCGGAGAGGATGCATGTCTCCTAGCCGGGACCCCTCTATGGGACCTGGAAGCGAGAGCCCTTGCGTCATTGTTCCAATGGCGCAAGGAGGCGCTGGAGCGGGACCACAGGCCTGCGTCTCGAGAAATCGATGACCGGCGGTCCCAACTCCGACAGGATCTCATGGAGTCATGGAGGGTGCGACTTGAGCAACCCAAGTGGGGTGCCACCATCATCGCGGCGGTGAGACCGATCATGGACGATTGGCTGCAGAGGCAGCATGGTGACCTCACGTATCGTGCGACGCAGATCGTTACCGGGCATGGATGCTTCAGTAGCTATCTGTTTCGCATCCATCGTGAGGTCACACCCCGGTGTCAACACTGCGAGGTTTCCGACGACGACACCGCACTCCACACGTTGGTGGAGTGCTCAGCGTGGGCGAGTCAGCGCCGGGACCTCGTAGTGGGTCTGGGCGTGGATACCCTCTCGCTGGAGACCATGCTTCAAGCCATGGTCTCCAGCGGGAGTAGGTGGAACGCGGCCGTGTCCTTCTGCGAGCAAGGCGTGCTCGCGAAGGAGGCGGCCGAGAGGGAGAGGGAGCGTACCCTCCCCGCCGAGTTCCGTAGTCAGCGGCGAGGGCGCCGCAGCCTCATCTACGCCCAAGACCATCGACCTCCATGATCGGGGCCTGAGGACGGCGGGATCGCCACCCGTCGTCCTTACAGAAGCAGGCTAGAAGGGTTGCGTGCTGCGGGGCCTTTGCCCCATAGCACGCAACCAGATTCACTCACTGACGCGGGATAAAACCCTACCCCAACGACGCGGGATTCTCATCCCGACCCAACCCCCGCAGAGACCACAGAGGTGGTCAAAGTCCGCCAGGCGCCACTGGAAATACGTTCTACTTGTAACCAGAGACGCCTTGGTCGCGGAACGAAAAAAAAAAAAAAAAAAAAAGGTATAGTTTAAAAAACTAAAAAAACACGCTTTTATAGAGAATCCAACTAAAAAGTAGAAAATAAATTTTAATAAGTTTGAATTAAGAATAGTGTAAATAAGAAATAAATGTATAATATTGTAAAAAAAGCGTGAGGTGCATAGTGTCAATAGTTATAAATATTTTATTGTACAGATATGAGTAGAAGAATTATCATTTTGATAATATATTTAAATGCACCTCACGCTTTTTTTTTTGTTTTTTAAACTATTATTTATTTTTAATTTTTTGGTTTATTATTATTTATTTATTTATTATTTATTTATTTTTTAATCGAATTATTGCATTGTCATCGGTCTTTGACAGGTATGCAAAGTTTGAATTAAATCGGTTCGTTCAAAGTAGGACAAAATCGAACCCAAAAGAGTCGGTTACAAACAAACATATATACAAGTAAGCAAGCAAACATACAAGTGAAGCTAATAAAAGCGTTTTAAAAAAAGAGATACGGTGTGCTTAGGCCTACTCTACTAGTACTAGGCGATCTCTCTACCACCCCCTACTATCTCTTACTATCGGACCTACTTTATCAACATCTCTGGAACCCAGGTCATCCTCATCTGCTCGTGGTGACCCGCTGATAGATGCAAGACGAAGTTCTAGCAAAGTACTATAATAAGGATAATAAGGATAATAATAGTAAAATAAGGACGCGATTTTGTGATGTTTTGCAGTTCGTGAATAATGTGCCATAGAGGTTTACGTCCAATATAAAAGTGAAGTTTTGGAAAAACATATCTTTAAAGGAGAATGGGCAAAATCGTATGGCGCTTGGTCTATCAGCGGCCAGGAACATTTTTTTTTATTTTTGGTGTACTATCACCCTACAATCACTCTGAAGAAGTTTTATATCTGTGGTGTAAAAAAATAGAATTAAATACATTTTTATTTTTAGATATATCAGCCTGTGATTTAGCGTATTTTATCTAAGATTAAGTAAAAATAAGGAAATAAAATAAAATGACCTGTAGAATTCATTAAAAATACAATTATTTTTACCACTATGACCAAACATCGCCAAAATAATTATAATGATAACGTCCTTTATGTATTAATGTACAATAATAGCACTGAGTTCTGATGCCGGTAATAAAATATCCTAGTATTCGATGTTAAATGTGCATCACATAAGAATATGTGATGCACATTCTGGTATGAATAAGTTAGAATGTAACAGAAGAGTAATCCTTACATTCTCAGGTATTCGACGACGTGACACACTACGGCATCTGTCAAACATACAATTGACCTCAGTCAATTGTATGTTTGACAGATGCCGCAGAAAGAATATTATATATAGATGCAGAAAGAATATTCACGAGTGCCTAGCACCTCAGGCACTCGTGAATATATACTCTTTAGAGTACATATATATACAGGATGTTACGAAAGGGTTATATCAACCTGAAGCCAGCCCTATCAGCTGGTCGACCAAAACCCGTTTCGATAGGTCGCGACTGCCAAAGAAGAAAAAAAAAGTTCATCAAAAAATTTAAAGAGATATCTCAAATCAAAACAAACGTGTCCCAACGCCACGGCTTGACGACGAAATCTTACCTGTTTACAGGAAAGGTTCAAAATGGCCGCCTTCCCGCCCGATGCACAAAGATTCTCGCCGGCGCATATTGCTCCGCACAGTTCGTAGCATTTCTTGTGTATTAGTGCTAAATGCGGCTTTAATCCGTAATTTCATTTCTTGCTCTGTTTGGCACTCAACTGCGTATACAGTATTTTTTAGGTATCAACGCTCACGGTACAACTCTCGGGCAGCGCTCAAATAGCCTTCTGATGCTCCTTCACAAAGCATCATCTCGTAATACTCTTTGTTACTCAGAGCCATTACTACACAACACAATCACTATCACACACAATTTGATACTTGACACAACTCACAAATTAACACACTAAACAACTATTTACCAACCTCACTTTACAAAGCAATGAATGCATAATGCAACTGACTGAACTGACCTGTGACCTTGCTAAATAAATTCTAGGAAACTTCAAACCGCGACCGAGTGACGGGAGACATCGGAGCTCATCGGGCGGCATCGTTTGATGCGAAACAGAGACAAAATGTTCCAACCAGGAGGGAGAGAGAAGGTTTTTCACAGGCACGCTTTATTTGTACTACTTACTTTGATGTCAATGACCGTAGCAGCTGATTTTAGCTAGTGTTATTCAAACAAGAGTGTTTTATTTGGTAATATCGACCAGCTGATGGTGCTGGCTTCGGGTTGATATAACCCTTACGTAACACCCGGTATATATATAATATATATGTATATATATATATTTTTTTTTTAAATATGTTCTTACATTATTTACAATAAGAATTACAATTATACAAAATAAACATAATTATAGACTAAAAATATTTACATTACAAAATATCGTTTAAAAATCCTCCGCGTCATTGCCGACTGGGAAGGTTCCCAGAATGCTGGCTGTGTTGCCACGTTGGGTGGCGATACTTATTCTTTGGGCCAGAAAATAGCCAGCCTTCTGGTCCTGAGAAGCATCGATTAGGTGTTTAGCAATGTCTCTATAAAGGCGGCGAGCACTCGGACCCCATGACCCCAGTGTCTCAACCCCAAACGGCTCAAATATGTAATCACCTGCTAGGTTAGCATATTTACGCCGTTTAAAGCCTTCAGCCGATGCAGCAGCAGCGCCGGCACATCCGGATGTGCTTGGAAGGTGTGAAGGTGCTAAGGTGTCAACGCATGTAGCGTCCCACACCAAAGGCCTTCCCATCTTCCACGGTCATGTATATGTATATAATATATATTATATATATACCTGTATATATAGAGTGGTGGGAAAATTTCCCGTTGCTTACAATATAATATAGTGTGATAGTTAATTCAGTCAGTATTAATAATAGTGCGTGTCTTTACTGTTACATGTTGAAAGGTTTAAATTATGATGTTTTTGAGTTAGACTTTTTTCTAAGTGATTTTCTGCAAATCTGGATCGAAAAACTTTCTAAATCATATGATATACAAACTGTCTATAACAAAAAAATTCTCTTTACCTATGAACATCTCGCCAACTGATATTTTTGAAATAACAAAATTAGCTTTACTTTAAAGACATTGAGATGTTTCTACATCTCAATGTCTTTAAAAGCCGTATCTCAGACGCAAGCAAATAAATCTTCCCCACTTTACGTGTAGGGTAGGGACCTTTTTTTTTTTTTTTTTTTTTTTTTTAATTCTGCGGTCCAAGGCCGCGGCCGCTCTAACGTCCGTTGCCGGGCGTCTCTAGTTACTAGCAGAGGGTATGTACAGTGGCGCCCGGCGGACTTTGTCCACCTCTGTGGTCTCTGCGGGTGTTTGGTCGGGACGAGAATCCCGCGTCATTGGGGTCGGGTTTTATCCCGCGTCAGTGAGTGAATCTGGTTGCGTGCTATGGGGCAAACGCCCCGCAGCACGCAACCCTTCTAGCCTGCTTCTGTAAAGACGGTGGGTGGCGATCCCGCCGTCCTCAGGCCCCGATCATGGAGGAAGATAGTCTTGGGCGTAGTCGCGTAGTCTGGGGCGGCCTGGCCGCCGACTACGGAACTCGGCGGGGAGGGTACGCTACCTCTCCCTCCCGGCCGCCTCCTTTGCGAGCATGACTTGCTCGCAGAAGGACACGGCCGCGTTCCACCTACTCCCGCTGGATACCATGGCTTGAAGCATGGTCCCCAGCGAGAGGATATCCACGCCCAGACCCACTACGAGGTCCCGGCGCTGACTCGCCCACGCTGAGCACTCCACCAACGTGTGGAGTGCGGTGTCGTCGTCGGAAACCTCGCAGTGTTGACACCGGGGTGTGACCTCACGATGCATGCGAAACAGATAGCTACCGAAGCATCCATGCCCGGCAACGATCTGCGTCGCACGGTACGTGAGGTCACCATGCTGCCTCTGCAGCCAATCGTCCATGATTGGTCTCACCGCCGCGATGAAGATGGCACCCCCCTTGGGTTGCTCAAGTCGCACCTTCCATGACTCCATGAGATCCTGGCGGAGTTGGGACCGCTGGTCCTCGATTTCTCGAGACGCAGGCCTGTGGTCCCGCTCCAGCGCCTCCTTGCACCATTGGAACAATGACGCAAGGGCTCTCGCTTCCAGGTCCCATGGAGGGGTCCCGGCTAGGAGACATGCAGCCTCTCCGGAGATCGTGCGGTACCCCCGTATGGTTCTGACGGCCAAGGTTCTAAGTGGTCTGTTTAACAGAGTCACGTTCCCCTTGACCGCCAACCTATCCGCCCATACGGGAGCCCCGTATAGGGCCATACTCCGCACGATCCCCAGGTACAGTCTCCTGCAGGAGGCGTTGGGTCCCTTTAGGTTGGGCATCAGTCGCGAAAGCGCGACCGATGCCTGCGTCACCTTGGGGACCAAACTTCGGAAATGTGGTCCGAAGTTCCATCGGCTATCAAGTACGATCCCTAGGTACTTCATCGAGGGCTTGATGCCGATGCTAACGCCTCCCACATTTATGCTGGAACCTTCTGGTGGACCGTTCCGAGGTCTGTGAAAACACAGAACCTCGGACTTGTGCAAGGCCACCTCCAGTCCCAGCTGCCGTATCCGACCCACGACTCGAGCAACACCCGTCGTGACCTTGAGTGCTGCCTCCTGGTACGTTGCACCCCGCGCCGTGACGAGGGTATCGTCGGCGTAGCACGTTACGCCGACACCCCTAGGCAACGCACCCCGCAGCACCCAGTCGTAGCCGATGTTCCACAGAAGCGGCCCCAGGACCGACCCCTGCGGAACACCGCACGACACATCTCGCCGAGCTGGCCCGAGCCAGCTGGGGAAAGTTATGGCCCTCTCCGAGAGATAGGCCCCGACAATACGACGGAGGTAGAGAGGCGTTTCGTGATACACGAGCGCCTTCCTAACGCAGCTCCATGGCAAGGTGTTGAACGCGTTGGCGATGTCAAGAGACACCGCCACCACCACCTTGCCCTGCGAGACTGCTTCCTCCGTCAGGCTCTTCACGCGCATGATCGCGCTCACGGTGGAGCGTCCCCGACGGAAACCGAACTGGTTATCCGCCAGGTCTGGCCCCACACTCGTGAGATGCTCGACGAGGCGTTCCGCGATAATTCGCTCAAAGAGCTTACACACCTCGTCGAGCAACACGATCGGCCGGTATCCGGACGGTGAGTCCACCAGCCGCCCCGCCTTACGGATCAGGACCAGTTTCCCCGTCCTCCACACCTTGGGAAACTGGCCCCTTTCGAGGCATGCGCTAAAGAGCCCCATCAGTCGAGGCCCGAGTTCTTCGAGGGCCAGGACCCATGCACGGCCAGGAATGCTGTCGGGTCCGGGGGCAGTGATTTTCCGGCGTTTAAGCCGGAGTACTGCCGCACCTAGCTCCCCCACCCTGACTTCGGGTACGTCGTCTTCGCTGGTGCTATCCGCGTCGGGCAGAGACGGAGCCATGCGCGGAGGGACGTGCTCCTCCGCGCTCGTCGGAAACAGGGAGCCCATGACCCGCTCCAACTGCTGCGGCTGGAGACTCTGGGTCAGTGGGGGCGCCCTAGGTCGGAGTTTCTCCCTGACCTGTAGGTACGGGCGCCCCCATGGGTTCTGCTGCAGGGTCTCCAGGAGCTCCTCGCGGGCCGCCGTCTTGGCCCGCTTTATCGTCTCCTGGAGATTACCTTTAGCCTCCCTGTATGCCTGAAAAAGCTCCGCCTCTCGGGCTGCCGCGTCGTCTGGGCGGCGACGCCTCCGGCGAAACCTGGTGTACCGGCGGCGGGTGGAGATGCATGCTGCGTGCAGCTCTGCAATCTCCGGCGACCACCAGTACACCTGCTTCCTGGCCGGTCTGGGTGTAACCCTGGGCATCGCCGCATCACAGATTTGCGACATGGCTCTCCTGAACCACTCCGCCTCGGCATCCACATCGGCAGGCCGGTCCGGCGCCGGAATCCAGGCCTGCACGATGGATGCCTCCAGGAGAGCCTCCCGATCCAGATGGTGAAGTGCCCAACGCGGATCCGGGGGATTTGCCACCGGCTGTGGGAGGTCAGGTGGGACGACGACATCGAACCGGATGTACCGATGATCCGAGTGCGTCTCCTCACCCTCCTCCACGCGCCAGCCTGTAATACGGCGGGCGAGGTCAGGGGATGCGAACGTTACGTCCACGATCGATTCCCCCCCCCGCCGCCAATAGGTGGCGACATTCCCCCGGTTGAGGAACTCCAGACCACGTGTTCTGGTCCAGTTCTCAAGAAGCCTCCCCTTGTCCCTGGTTTCCCGGGAGCCCCACGCCTCACTCCAGGCGTTGAAGTCTCCCAGGAGCAGGACAGGGCGAGGACGGCACGCAGTGAAGACGACGTCGAGCTCAGTGAGCCATAGCTCAAACTGAGACTCGTCAATGTTCGGCGAGATGTAGGTGGCCACGACTGCCAACCCATCATAATCCGCCGCAACACACCCGCGGCCCCTTGCAATGATCGCAAGGCGCGAGTTGTCTGCGGCGGACCCCCCAAAGATACAACAGGCCGAGCCGTCCTCGTCCACCGGGCTTCCCGGGTGGACGTAGTACGGCTCGGCGACCACGGTCAAGTTTATGGACCACTACCGGATGCTCTGGTACAGAAGATCCTGAGCAGCAGGCAGTGGTTCAAATTCACTTGCAGGATACGGATACGGGCGTCAGACATTAATTGACGTCCATAACCGCATCCCGCCGCGAAACAACTGGCTGCGCAAGAGCGGCACCCCCACCGCTCTCAGCGGACGGACGAGGTTTTGGCCTCGAGGCGGCGCAGGTTGTGCTGCCGACCCGGTGATCCGTGGTCTTGCCCTCCGCCTCGCATCTAAAGCAGCGAGGCGGGGCGTCACAGGCACTTGCCTTGTGACCGGGCCGGCTGCAGCGGAAGCACCGATCGCCCACGGTGACTTCCGCTGTACACTGCACTCCGACGTGCCCCACCACCATGCACCGGAAACATCTGGTTTCCCGGGCACGAAGAAGGTGCACCTGCGCCTTTAGGAAGCCCCCTACGAGGAGGCTTCGTCCGTCCGCCACTTTCAGTGCCGCCGCGACGGGGCACTGGACGACTGTCATCCCGTGACCAGTGGAGCCGAAGGAGATATCTCCAGCCTTCACCTGGTCACGGGGGCAGCCGCCCGCCTCCACGACGGCGGAGACAACTTCCTCCGTCGTGGCCGCGTCATCCAGACCCGTGATGCGCAATGCGGCGCATTTGGTGGGTCTGGTGACGCGGACGGCTTCTTGGTCCAGCGCGTCCCTAAGCTGAGCCGCTAGGGCGTCAGCTTTAGGGCCGCTGGAGGCGTCGGAGACCTCGAGGAGGCGAGCCCCGGTGCGTGTCGTCTTGCACCGGAGCCCCCCCTGAATATCGAGGGCCGAGAGGTTGACTGAGGACTTCACAGTCCTCAGTACGTCGGTGTACCCCACCCCCTTCTCCACACCTACCGTCGTCACCGTCAGGACGACGGCGGTGGAGCGAGGAGGGCGGGGCCTCTTCGGCGCCTTCGCCGCGGCGGCTTTGGCCGCTTTCTTTGCGGCCTTCGTCTTCCTTTTCTTGGCTCCCACTACTTCCCATCCCTCCCGTCTAGAGGGATGTAAGGAAGCAGCGGGAGCGACGATAGAGGAAGAGGAGGTGGCAGGGGTGCCACTCTTCTTGCCGCGCCCCTTGGCCTTCCGCGCCTGGGCCGCGGTCTCGGCCGGTATCCGGCTCACCGAAGCGGGCGGGGGCGGAGCGGGGTGGCGGACAGCAGGTGTGCCGCTAGGACCGGGAGCGGGAGCACCGCCAACAGCCGCCGCGTATGAATACGCGGGGCGCGCTAGCGGAGGGCGGTACGCCCGGTCCTCCAGGACCGCGAGGCGCCTCTCGATCGCCGTCAGGACCTGCACCGTATTCGGCACAGGCTGTGGCGGCGAGGCGGGCGCCGTGGTGGCGCGGTCCTAGGCGCCGTCTTCGGCGTTGGTCCACCCGTCAGAGGAGGAGGCGGCATGGGACCTGGAGGTGCCTTGACCACTGTGGTCAACTCAGCGACCTCCCGACGCAGATCTTCCATCTCCTTTCGGGAGGCAGTGAGCTCCACCTCCAGGCTAGCAACCTGCTTGCGGAGCTTCGCCTCCTCCTTTGTGGCGCTCCGCGCGAGGAGCTTGTCAAGGGAGGATTGGGCTTCATCCACCAGTGAAGCCACAATCTTCTTCCTCCCCGACATATTCTTACTCCCCCGCATGGCCGCGTTCATGCGGGAGAGAATGCTCATGATCTCCCGCGCGGGCGGCACACCAATATCCCTGCGACTACGCAGGGACGGTACAGAGGACGGCGGTGGAGTAGGCGGGCGCACTCTCTAGGCGCCGAGACGCGTGCGCACCGTCTTCACCGGCACACCGTCTTCACCATCCGATTCGATGTCGTCCCCCCACCTGACCTCCCACAGCCGGTAGAAAATCCCCCGGATCCGCGTTGGGCACTTCACCATCTGGATCGGGAGGCTCTCCTGGAGGCATCCATCGTGCAGGCCTGGATTCCGGCACCGGATCGGCCTGCCGATGTTGATGCCGAGGCGGAGTGGTTCAGGAGAGCCATGTCGCAAATCTGTGATGCGGCGATGCCTAGGGTTACACCCAGACCGGCAAGGAAGCAGGTGTACTGGTGGTCGCCGGAGATTGCACAGCTGCGCGCAGCATGCATCGCCGCCCGCCGCCAGTACACCAGGTTTCGCCGGAAGCATCGACGCCCAGACGACGCGGCAACCCGAGAGACGGAGCTTTATCAGGCTTACAGGGAGGCTAAAGGTAATCTCCAGGAGACAATAAAGCGGGCACCCGTAGGCATCCCTCAGGGAGAAACTCCGACCTAGGGCGCCCCCACTGACCCAGAGTCTTCAGCCGCAGCAGCTGGAGCGGGTCATGGGCTCCCTGTTTCGCGCGCGGAGGAGCACGTCCCTCCGCGCATGGCTCCGTCTCTGCCCGACGCGGATAGCACCGGCGAAGACGACGTACCCGAAGTCAGGGTGGGGGAGCTAGGGGCGGCAGTACTCCGGCTTAAACGCCGGAAAATCACTGCCCCCGGACCCGACGGCATTCCTGGCCGTGCATGGGTCCTGGCCCTCGAAGAACTCGGGCCTCGACTGATGGGGTTCTTTAGCGCATGCCTCGAAAGGGGCCAGTTTCCCAAGGTGTGGAGGACGGGGAAGCTGGTCCTGATCCGTAAGGCGGGGCGGCCGGTGGACTCACCGTCCGTATGGGCGGCCAACAACTCAACGCTCCTTAACAGACCGTTGAGGACCTTGGCCGTCAAAACAATAAGGGGCTACCGCACGATCTCCGGAGAGGATGCATGTCTCCTAGCCGGGACCCCTCCATGGGACCTGGAAGCGAGAGCCCTTGCGTCATTGTTCCAATGGCGCAAGGAGGCGCTGGAGCGGGACCACAGGCCTGCGTCTCGAGAAATCGATGACCGGCGGTCCCAACTCCGACAGGATCTCATGGAGTCATGGAGGGTGCGACTTGAGCAACCCAAGTGGGGTGCCACCATCATCGCGGCGGTGAGACCGATCATGGACGATTGGCTGCAGAGGCAGCATGGTGACCTCACGTATCGTGCGACGCAGATCGTTACCGGGCATGGATGCTTCAGTAGCTATCTGTTTCGCATCCATCGTGAGGTCACACCCCGGTGTCAACACTGCGAGGTTTCCGACGACGACACCGCACTCCACACGTTGGTGGAGTGCTCAGCGTGGGCGAGTCAGCGCCGGGACCTCGTAGTGGGTCTGGGCGTGGATACCCTCTCGCTGGAGACCATGCTTCAAGCCATGGTCTCCAGCGGGAGTAGGTGGAACGCGGCCGTGTCCTTCTGCGAGCAAGGCGTGCTCGCGAAGGAGGCGGCCGAGAGGGAGAGGGAGCGTACCCTCCCCGCCTAGTTCCGTAGTCAGCGGCGAGGGCGCCGCAGCCTCATCTACGCCCAAGACCATCGACCTCCATGATCGGGGCCTGAGGACGGCGGGATCGCCACCCGTCGTCCTTACAGAAGCAGGCTAGAAGGGTTGCGTGCTGCGGGGCCTTTGCCCCATAGCACGCAACCAGATTCACTCACTGACGCGGGATAAAACCCTACCCCAACGACGCGGGATTCTCATCCCGACCCAACCCCCGCAGAGACCACAGAGGTGGTCAAAGTCCGCCAGGCGCCACTGGAAATACATTCTACTTGTAACCAGAGACGCCTTGGTCGCGGAACGAAAAAAAAAAAAAAAAAAAGGTATAGTTTAAAAAACTAAAAAAACACGCTTTTATAGAGAATCCAACTAAAAAGTAGAAAATAAATTTTAATAAGTTTGAATTAAGAATAGTGTAAATAAGAAATAAATGTATAATATTGTAAAAAAAGCGTGAGGTGCATAGTGTCAATAGTTATAAATATTTTATTGTACAGATATGAGTAGAAGAATTATCATTTTGATAATATATTTAAATGCACCTCACGCTTTTTTTTTGTTTTTTAAACTATTATTTATTTTTAATTTTTTGGTTTATTATTATTTATTTATTTTTTATTTATTTATTTTTTAATCGAATTATTGCATTGTCATCGGTCTTTGACAGGTATGCAAAGTTTGAATTAAATCGGTTCGTTCAAAGTAGGACAAAATCGAACCCAAAAGAGTCGGTTACAAACAAACATATATACAAGTAAGCAAGCAAACATACAAGTGAAGCTAATAAAAGCGTTTTAAAAAAAGAGATACGGTGTGCTTAGGCCTACTCTACTAGTACTAGGCGATCTCTCTACCACCCCCTACTATCTCTTACTATCGGACCTACTTTATCAACATCTCTGGAACCCAGGTCATCCTCATCTGCTCGTGGTGACCCGCTGATAGATGCAAGACGAAGTTCTAGCAAAGTACTATAATAAGGATAATAAGGATAATAATAGTAAAATAAGGACGCGATTTTGTGATGTTTTGCAGTTCGTGAATAATGTGCCATAGAGGTTTACGTCCAATATAAAAGTGAAGTTTTGGAAAAACATATCTTTAAAGGAGAATGGGCAAAATCGTATGGCGCTTGGTCTATCAGCGGCCAGGAACATTTTTTTTTATTTTTGGTGTACTATCACCCTACAATCACTCTGAAGAAGTTTTATATCTGTGGTGTAAAAAAATAGAATTAAATACATTTTTATTTTTAGATATATCAGCCTGTGATTTATCGTATTTTATCTAAGATTAAGTCTTAAAAATAAGGAAATAAAATAAAATGACCTGTAGAATTCATTAAAAATACAATTATTTTTACCACTATGACCAAACATCGCCAAAATAATTATAATGATAACGTCCTTTATGTATTAATGTACAATAATAGCACTGAGTTCTGATGCCGGTAATAAAATATCCTAGTATTCGATGTTAAATGTGCATCACATAAGAATATGTGATGCACATTCTGGTATGAATAAGTTAGAATGTAACAGAAGAGTAATCCTTACATTCTCAGGTATTCGACGACGTGACACACTACGGCATCTGTCAAACATACAATTGACCTCAGTCAATTGTATGTTTGACAGATGCCGCAGAAAGAATATTATATATAGATGCAGAAAGAATATTCACGAGTGCCTAGCACCTCAGGCACTCGTGAATATATACTCTTTAGAGTACATATATATACAGGATGTTACGAAAGGGTTATATCAACCTGAAGCCAGCCCTATCAGCTGGTCGACCAAAACCCGTTTCGATAGGTCGCGACTGCCAAAGAAGAAAAAAAAAGTTCATCAAAAAATTTAAAGAGATATCTCAAATCAAAACAAACGTGTCCCAACGCCACGGCTTGACGACGAAATCTTACCTGTTTACAGGAAAGGTTCAAAATGGCCGCCTTCCCGCCCGATGCACAAAGATTCTCGCCGGCGCATATTGCTCCGCACAGTTCGTAGCATTTCTTGTGTATTAGTGCTAAATGCGGCTTTAATCCGTAATTTCATTTCTTGCTCTGTTTGGCACTCAACTGCGTATACAGTATTTTTTAGGTATCAACGCTCACGGTACAACTCTCGGGCAGCGCTCAAATAGCCTTCTGATGCTCCTTCACAAAGCATCATCTCGTAATACTCTTTGTTACTCAGAGCCATTACTACACAACACAATCACTATCACACACAATTTGATACTTGACACAACTCACAAATTAACACACTAAACAACTATTTACCAACCTCACTTTACAAAGCAATGAATGCATAATGCAACTGACTGAACTGACCTGTGACCTTGCTAAATAAATTCTAGGAAACTTCAAACCGCGACCGAGTGACGGGAGACATCGGAGCTCATCGGGCGGCATCGTTTGATGCGAAACAGAGACAAAATGTTCCAACCAGGAGGGAGAGAGAAGGTTTTTCACAGGCACGCTTTATTTGTACTACTTACTTTGATGTCAATGACCGTAGCAGCTGATTTTAGCTAGTGTTATTCAAACAAGAGTGTTTTATTTGGTAATATCGACCAGCTGATGGTGCTGGCTTCGGGTTGATATAACCCTTACGTAACACCCGGTATATATATAATATATATGTATATATATATATTTTTTTTTTAAATATGTTCTTACATTATTTACAAACAATAAGAATTACAATTATACAAAATAAACATAATTATAGACTAAAAATATTTACATTACAAAATATCGTTTAAAAATCCTCCGCGTCATTGCCGACTGGGAAGGTTCCCAGAATGCTGGCTGTGTTGCCACGTTGGGTGGCGATACTTATTCTTTGGGCCAGAAAATAGCCAGCCTTCTGGTCCTGAGAAGCATCGATTAGGTGTTTAGCAATGTCTCTATAAAGGCGGCGAGCACTCGGACCCCATGACCCCAGTGTCTCAACCCCAAACGGCTCAAATATGTAATCACCTGCTAGGTTAGCATATTTACGCCGTTTAAAGCCTTCAGCCGATGCAGCAGCAGCGCCGGCACATCCGGATGTGCTTGGAAGGTGTGAAGGTGCTAAGGTGTCAACGCATGTAGCGTCCCACACCAAAGGCCTTCCCATCTTCCACGGTCATGTATATGTATATAATATATATTATATATATACCTGTATATATAGAGTGGTGGGAAAATTTCCCGTTGCTTACAATATAATATAGTGTGATAGTTAATTCAGTCAGTATTAATAATAGTGCGTGTCTTTACTGTTACATGTTGAAAGGTTTAAATTATGATGTTTTTGAGTTAGACTTTTTTCTAAGTGATTTTCTGCAAATCTGGATCGAAAAACTTTCTAAATCATATGATATACAAACTGTCTATAACAAAAAAATTCTCTTTACCTATGAACATCTCGCCAACTGATATTTTTGAAATAACTACTTTAAAGACATTGAGATGTTTCTACATCTCAATGTCTTTAAAAGCCGTATCTCAGACGCAAGCAAATAAATCTTCCCCACTTTACGTGTAGGGTAGGGACCTTTTTTTTTTTTTTTTTTTTTTTTTTTTAATTCTGCGGTCCAAGGCCGCGGCCGCTCTAACGTCCGTTGCCGGGCGTCTCTAGTTACTAGCAGAGGGTATGTACAGTGGCGCCCGGCGGACTTTGTCCACCTCTGTGGTCTCTGCGGGTGTTTGGTCGGGACGAGAATCCCGCGTCATTGGGGTCGGGTTTTATCCCGCGTCAGTGAGTGAATCTGGTTGCGTGCTATGGGGCAAACGCCCCGCAGCACGCAACCCTTCTAGCCTGCTTCTGTAAAGACGGTGGGTGGCGATCCCGCCGTCCTCAGGCCCCGATCATGGAGGAAGATAGTCTTGGGCGTAGTCGCGTAGTCTGGGGCGGCCTGGCCGCCGACTACGGAACTCGGCGGGGAGGGTACGCTACCTCTCCCTCCCGGCCGCCTCCTTTGCGAGCATGACTTGCTCGCAGAAGGACACGGCCGCGTTCCACCTACTCCCGCTGGATACCATGGCTTGAAGCATGGTCCCCAGCGAGAGGATATCCACGCCCAGACCCACTACGAGGTCCCGGCGCTGACTCGCCCACGCTGAGCACTCCACCAACGTGTGGAGTGCGGTGTCGTCGTCGGAAACCTCGCAGTGTTGACACCGGGGTGTGACCTCACGATGCATGCGAAACAGATAGCTACCGAAGCATCCATGCCCGGCAACGATCTGCGTCGCACGGTACGTGAGGTCACCATGCTGCCTCTGCAGCCAATCGTCCATGATTGGTCTCACCGCCGCGATGAAGATGGCACCCCCCTTGGGTTGCTCAAGTCGCACCTTCCATGACTCCATGAGATCCTGGCGGAGTTGGGACCGCTGGTCCTCGATTTCTCGAGACGCAGGCCTGTGGTCCCGCTCCAGCGCCTCCTTGCACCATTGGAACAATGACGCAAGGGCTCTCGCTTCCAGGTCCCATGGAGGGGTCCCGGCTAGGAGACATGCAGCCTCTCCGGAGATCGTGCGGTACCCCCGTATGGTTCTGACGGCCAAGGTTCTAAGTGGTCTGTTTAACAGAGTCACGTTCCCCTTGACCGCCAACCTATCCGCCCATACGGGAGCCCCGTATAGGGCCATACTCCGCACGATCCCCAGGTACAGTCTCCTGCAGGAGGCGTTGGGTCCCTTTAGGTTGGGCATCAGTCGCGAAAGCGCGACCGATGCCTGCGTCACCTTGGGGACCAAACTTCGGAAATGTGGTCCGAAGTTCCATCGGCTATCAAGTACGATCCCTAGGTACTTCATCGAGGGCTTGATGCCGATGCTAACGCCTCCCACATTTATGCTGGAACCTTCTGGTGGACCGTTCCGAGGTCTGTGAAAACACAGAACCTCGGACTTGTGCAAGGCCACCTCCAGTCCCAGCTGCCGTATCCGACCCACGACTCGAGCAACACCCGTCGTGACCTTGAGTGCTGCCTCCTGGTACGTTGCACCCCGCGCCGTGACGAGGGTATCGTCGGCGTAGCACGTTACGCCGACACCCCTAGGCAACGCACCCCGCAGCACCCAGTCGTAGCCGATGTTCCACAGAAGCGGCCCCAGGACCGACCCCTGCGGAACACCGCACGACACATCTCGCCGAGCTGGCCCGAGCCAGCTGGGGAAAGTTATGGCCCTCTCCGAGAGATAGGCCCCGACAATACGACGGAGGTAGAGAGGCGTTTCGTGATACACGAGCGCCTTCCTAACGCAGCTCCATGGCAAGGTGTTGAACGCGTTGGCGATGTCAAGAGACACCGCCACCACCACCTTGCCCTGCGAGACTGCTTCCTCCGTCAGGCTCTTCACGCGCATGATCGCGCTCACGGTGGAGCGTCCCCGACGGAAACCGAACTGGTTATCCGCCAGGTCTGGCCCCACACTCGTGAGATGCTCGACGAGGCGTTCCGCGATAATTCGCTCAAAGAGCTTACACACCTCGTCGAGCAACACGATCGGCCGGTATCCGGACGGTGAGTCCACCAGCCGCCCCGCCTTACGGATCAGGACCAGTTTCCCCGTCCTCCACACCTTGGGAAACTGGCCCCTTTCGAGGCATGCGCTAAAGAGCCCCATCAGTCGAGGCCCGAGTTCTTCGAGGGCCAGGACCCATGCACGGCCAGGAATGCTGTCGGGTCCGGGGGCAGTGATTTTCCGGCGTTTAAGCCGGAGTACTGCCGCACCTAGCTCCCCCACCCTGACTTCGGGTACGTCGTCTTCGCTGGTGCTATCCGCGTCGGGCAGAGACGGAGCCATGCGCGGAGGGACGTGCTCCTCCGCGCTCGTCGGAAACAGGGAGCCCATGACCCGCTCCAACTGCTGCGGCTGGAGACTCTGGGTCAGTGGGGGCGCCCTAGGTCGGAGTTTCTCCCTGACCTGTAGGTACGGGCGCCCCCATGGGTTCTGCTGCAGGGTCTCCAGGAGCTCCTCGCGGGCCGCCGTCTTGGCCCGCTTTATCGTCTCCTGGAGATTACCTTTAGCCTCCCTGTATGCCTGAAAAAGCTCCGCCTCTCGGGCTGCCGCGTCGTCTGGGCGGCGACGCCTCCGGCGAAACCTGGTGTACCGGCGGCGGGTGGAGATGCATGCTGCGTGCAGCTCTGCAATCTCCGGCGACCACCAGTACACCTGCTTCCTGGCCGGTCTGGGTGTAACCCTGGGCATCGCCGCATCACAGATTTGCGACATGGCTCTCCTGAACCACTCCGCCTCGGCATCCACATCGGCAGGCCGGTCCGGCGCCGGAATCCAGGCCTGCACGATGGATGCCTCCAGGAGAGCCTCCCGATCCAGATGGTGAAGTGCCCAACGCGGATCCGGGGGATTTGCCACCGGCTGTGGGAGGTCAGGTGGGACGACGACATCGAACCGGATGTACCGATGATCCGAGTGCGTCTCCTCACCCTCCTCCACGCGCCAGCCTGTAATACGGCGGGCGAGGTCAGGGGATGCGAACGTTACGTCCACGATCGATTCCCCCCCCGCCGCCAATAGGTGGCGACATTCCCCCGGTTGAGGAACTCCAGACCACGTGTTCTGGTCCAGTTCTCAAGAAGCCTCCCCTTGTCCCTGGTTTCCCGGGAGCCCCACGCCTCACTCCAGGCGTTGAAGTCTCCCAGGAGCAGGACAGGGCGAGGACGGCACGCAGTGAAGACGACGTCGAGCTCAGTGAGCCATAGCTCAAACTGAGACTCGTCAATGTTCGGCGAGATGTAGGTGGCCACGACTGCCAACCCATCATAATCCGCCGCAACACACCCGCGGCCCCTTGCAATGATCACAAGGCGCGAGTTGTCTGCGGCGGACCCCCCAAAGATACAACAGGCCGAGCCGTCCTCGTCCACCGGGCTTCCCGGGTGGACGTAGTACGGCTCGGCGACCACGGCCAAGTTTATGGACCACTACCGGATGCTCTGGTACAGAAGATCCTGAGCAGCACGGCAGTGGTTCAAATTCACTTGCAGGATACGGATACGGGCGTCAGACATTAATTGACGTCCATAACCGCATCCCGCCGCGAAACAACTGGCTGCGCAAGAGCGGCACCCCCACCGCTCTCAGCGGACGGACGAGGTTTTGGCCTCGAGGCGGCGCAGGTTGTGCTGCCGACCCGGTGATCCGCGGTCTTGCCCTCCGCCTCGCATCTAAAGCAGCGAGGCGGGGCGTCACAGGCACTTGCCTTGTGACCGGGCCGGCTGCAGCGGAAGCACCGATCGCCCACGGTGACTTCCGCTGTACACTGCACTCCGACGTGCCCCACCACCATGCACCGGAAACATCTGGTTTCCCGGGCACGAAGAAGGTGCACCTGCGCCTTTAGGAAGCCCCCTACGAGGAGGCTTCGTCCGTCCGCCACTTTCAGTGCCGCCGCGACGGGGCACTGGACGACTGTCATCCCGTGACCAGTGGAGCCGAAGGAGATATCTCCAGCCTTCACCTGGTCACGGGGGCAGCCGCCCGCCTCCACGACGGCGGAGACAACTTCCTCCGTCGTGGCCGCGTCATCCAGACCCGTGATGCGCAATGCGGCGCATTTGGTGGGTCTGGTGACGCGGACGGCTTCTTGGTCCAGCGCGTCCCTAAGCTGAGCCGCTAGGGCGTCAGCTTTAGGGCCGCTGGAGGCGTCGGAGACCTCGAGGAGGCGAGCCCCGGTGCGTGTCGTCTTGCACCGGAGCCCCCCCTGAATATCGAGGGCCGAGAGGTTGACTGAGGACTTCACAGTCCTCAGTACGTCGGTGTACCCCACCCCCTTCTCCACACCTACCGTCGTCACCGTCAGGACGACGGCGGTGGAGCGAGGAGGGCGGGGCCTCTTCGGCGCCTTCGCCGCGGCGGCTTTGGCCGCTTTCTTTGCGGCCTTCGTCTTCCTTTTCTTGGCTCCCACTACTTCCCATCCCTCCCGTCTAGAGGGATGTAAGGAAGCAGCGGGAGCGACGATAGAGGAAGAGGAGGTGGCAGGGGTGCCACTCTTCTTGCCGCGTCGCGCTGCAACTAGGCGGCGCGACGCGAGCCCCCAAATCAAGAGGCATCGAATTCCGTGTTTCATGCGGTAGGTCGTCGGCTGAGACTGCCCGGGAAAGGGCAGTGTCAGTACCGGGGGTCTCGTCAGGCATATCCATGATAGCACAATTAATCGCAATGTTGGCCACACAAGTCTCGATATCGACGTTCGGTCACCCAACTTGCCACTGCGTTACCGTGGTCAAGTTGGGGTCCAGGGCGGACGGCGAGGACGTAGTCGAATTTCTTGGGGCCCCGCCCCTAGGGTAGGGACCTGGACTTTTTTTTCATAATTTTATTTTAGCACTTGTCCACGTTATTCAAAAAAAGTTTTTGTAATGTTGTTAGCCAAGGACGGGCAGACAGACGGACGGACATTACGATACAATAAAGGTCCCGAGACTTGAAAACGGAATTATTTTACGCCACAGAATAATGCGACCAACACAGTGATTTTCAAACTTTTGGCGTGTTCATGTACCTCTGTCTACACCTTCGGAGATAAAAGCGCACAGAGTAATGAAGATAAGTAACAATCATAAATTGAGTACTGCATTACTTGCACGAATGCCTAAATATAACGGACGTGGAATCAATTTTAAACTCAATTCCAATGCAATGAATCTGACCAAATATAAATGTATTGAGGCCAAATGAGATTTACTCTGTATTTTATACGAGATTAATTTAACGAGTTTTGGATAGCAAGTTAACGCTTTATTTTCCCATTTTACTTCGATTGTACGTATAACTATTATTTATTAGAGAAATTTTTGACGCATCTTTGTAAATACTTTAAGGCTTATTTTATTATTTCTTTACAGAAAATAGTTTTCCTTTTAAAGAAATACATATATTACAACTAAAGGATCCGGCGAACTTCATACCGGCTAACAGTTCAAAAGGCTTCATAGGAAAGGAAAACTTATTTATTGACAAACATAATTATAGGTAGATATTTCTTCCTAAACAATAGAAAAAAAATGAAATATAGAAATATACTTTATTGTACACCAATATACAAATTAAATAAATACAAACTAAAATCCTAATTCAGTAGTACAACCTACTAACCTACCTTTGGATGGACATAACAAATCGAAGTGAAATGAAATGCGAAGTACCTAAGAAACAAATGGAATCGAAGTAAAATCTCTCAACTTTTATAAATTTACGTAAAATGTCGTGAGCGTATATGATACATTTACACAGAATTGAGCGCGTTATTGCCTTATTTGCTATCAGTCTTCCGGTCGAATAGCTTTTACGTACTCGTCAACTTAAAAGACAGGATGTTAGTAAACAAGGATAAGCAAAGAGGAACACAAATTGGACAAAAAAACTTGTAGTCCTCCACAAAAAGGAGGAACAGTTATAAAATATTTTTAGAAATGAAAATGAAGTTTAAAAAATCTTCATCTCGTGATTGGAGAATAACTTTATAAAAACATGGCGAAAATCGGGTAAACTCTGGTAGGAGATATACTTCTCGGCAGCTCATGAGGGGGTGGTGCGGGAGCTTGGTCGCACGCTGCCGCGCGCGTTGATAATTAAGTCAGATCAGATATTATAGTGAAGAAAACATCCTATTAACTTAAAAAAGAAAAAAGAAATTAAAATTGAATTGTAGCTTAATTGAATTGCTTAATCGATGCATCTCAGGACCAGAAGGCTGGCTATTTACTGACCCAAAGAATAAGTATCGCCATCCAACGTGGCAACACAGCCAGTATTCTGGGAACCTTCACAGTCGGCAATGACGCGGAGGATTTTTTAACAATATTTTACAATGTTAATATTTTTAGTATATAATTATGTATATTGTACTTCTTATTGTAAATAAATGTTGTATCTAAAAAAAATTGTAGGTAAACATACTAACCTTTATTTTATTTTATATGTATTATGCCAAGCTGTATTTGGTGTGGTGTCAGTCTTGTCGTATGTTTTCTGTTGTATTCATTTAGTTTATAATAATATCTACCAGTTTGAGTTATAGTCTAATTTAAACTTAGTTTTAATTTTTCTTTTAAAATTATCAATACATATTTAAAAAATGTAAGTGTTCGATGTCTCTAGCGCGGAGCGTCCCCGCAGAGGAGCAGAAGCCACGTGGCCAGCCTGGAGGCGGAACTTGCCGCGTCCCGGCTACAGATGGAGGCCCTGCGACAGGAGGTCGCGAACCTGACCAAGCTGGTCAAGGGGCCTACCGGGACCCAGACGGAGAAATCCACGCCGCCTTCCCCGAAGGCTGGGCCATCAAGGACGGCACCCAGGACCGCGCCCAATGCGGCGCCCGTATCGCCGCCACAGCCTGTGCCGCCTACCCTTACCGAGCTCATGGCGGCGATCGAGAGGCGCCTTGGCGTCCTTGAGGACCGGGCGTACCGCCCTGCGCTGACGCAGCTCGCGTTGTCCTACGCGGCTGTTGCTGGCGCCGGCGTTGCGCCCCGTCCGAGAGGCCTGCCTCCTAGCCGCCGCCCCACCCTGCCCCCGTCCGCTGTCCCAGCGAGGCGGACGCCAGCCGAGGCTGCGGCCATTTCGCGGAAGGGCAAGGGGAAGGGCAAGAGGAGTGCCACCCCCGCTGCCTTCAGGGCCACTCCCGCTGCTGCTCCTGCTGCCTCCTTACATCCCTCCAGACGGGAGGGATGGGAAGTAGTGGGTGCCAAAAAGCAGCGCAAGAGGGCCAAAAAGAAAGCGGCCAGAGCCGCCGCGGTGAAGGCGCCGAAGAGGCCCCGCCCTCCTCGCTCCACCGCCGTCGTCCTGACCGTGACGCCGGCAGGTGTGGAGAAGGGTGTGGGGTACGCCGATGTCCTGAGGCAGGTTAAAGCCTCAGTGAACCTCTCGGCCCTCGATATTCAGGGGGGGCTCCGGTGTAAAAACACCCACACCGGTGCTCGCCTCCTCGAGGTTTCCGGCGCCTCCAGCGGTCCCAAAGCGGACGCCCTAGCGGCTCAATTTAGGGTCGCGCTGGACGCAGAAGCCGTCCGCGTCACCAGACCTACCAAATATATAATTTCCCCCTTCCCCCTCGGATGCGAAAGCTGATAGACGTGTGCACGTACTGCTCCATTTTCTGTTTTTTTCGTATATTAAATAATAAAGTTAAATTAAATTCAGTGTCTAAAATTCACGAAGATACCAGGCGGACAGAGAAACCTTGGAGTCACGTACAGTGTTTATAAAAGTACCAGGCGCAAGACGAGCTCTGAGTCACCTATACGTAGTGAGTACCTGTAGGTACATACATCACACTCAACTTAGTTCCGGCCTATCACAATCAAACAGGTAGTATTTGGCGTTTGCACTAATTGGTTGTCACACCCACCTGCGTATACGCACGTCGACACCTCCCACATACTTTCGTAGGGCGGGGTCAATGACCGGTGACAGTATTGGATTGGTGATTTCCTGTCTCACATTGCATTTTTAAAGATGTTTCGTAATGTCCAACGTTCTCCAACTGTATCGCAATACTCCGTATCCGATTCTGATTTAATGAATATGCAAGAGGACTGTGGCTCAGCGGCGCAGAGAGACAAGCGCCGACGTCTATCCAGTGAATCCCACGATGACTTAACTGCCTTTAGGTTGGAGTTGAAAGAACTATTTAAGACGTTTACAAGTAGCATTACTTCACGCATAGATACCTTGGAAAGTCACATCTCCGATGTAAAAACTAATGTTACATCAATTTCTACCACCAACATCGATATTGGAACCTCGATAAATTTCGTGTCAGAACAAATTAACACAATTGAGGCCAAGATGACGTCACTGGAAGAAGATCGTAAATCACTAGTATTGCACATTTCCAAGTTGGAAGATAGCTGTGAGGAATTACAACGTAACATGTATAAAACTAGCCTAGAGGTTCGGAACGTTCCTAGACGGAATGCGGAGAGTAAGACTAACTTATTTGAAATGGTCCACAAATTAGGTACCTCCTTAAAGATCCCCGTAGAAAAGTCTGAAGTTAGAGATGTTTACCGCATACCCGACAAGAAAAACCAGGATGTTGGAACTCTAATTATAGAATTCACGAATACGCTTACTAAAACCAATTTCCTCGGTGCGGCAAAGAAGTATAATAAAGAACATCGTCCTTATCAAATCAACTCCGGTGCTGTTGGTTTTGCTGACCCTGTGAACCCCATTTATATCTCTGAGCGTCTAACACCAAAAACTAGAAGATTGCACTCTCTTGCACGGGATTTTGCCAAGACTGAGAACTACGCCTACTGCTGGACTGCTAACGGGCGTGTATTCCTGCGCGCAACGGAAGGTCAGCCATACACAATAGTTAGAAGTGAAACGCACCTTAACTCACTTAAACAGACAGTATGACTAGTTAAAATCTACCCTATTAAAATAAACTGTTTCCTTGCACCCACACCTCATGTCCATTATTGGACTTTCATACCCATACAATTTCTCATCAACACAACACTCGCCATAACACTACAAACTAAACAACACACACTGCCCTTCGAGTTTCCATTTAACTTTGTACACAGTATTTACTCATTACCAAACTGGACTGCCATACTCCCAAACTCCCAAACAAACTATACATATTTACAACCTCAACACACATATATCAACACTGCATCATGCCTATATCCCCGAGGGGGTGGGTAGAGATGCATTGCACTGCCACATTTTGCCAATCATCTCAGCGAAGCTCAACAAAACTTTACGGACAATTCAAGTTTCATTGATTATTTTCAGTCATCACATAACGCTTATTAAAGTTGTACACTGTAAACAATTTAACTTAATAATGACTAGCTACGCGTCCTGTTTACCACTTTTCTCTGACTTAATTTTGGTACTCGCTTGTAAACGGAACCTCTTACTCCTTTATAATCCTTATAAATGGCTAATGACCTAGTAAGCATAAGTGACGATATTGATAGTATTTCAGTTGCAACAAACCATTATTGTACTCCTGAAAATTGTAGCTTATATGTTAGTGAAGCGCTCCAATCGGCTAAGTCTATAACAATCTTTCACATGAATATCTGCAGTGTAAATCGGAATTTTTCACAATTGATGTTACTCCTACAAAGAACGAAACTGTCCTTTGATATAATAGTGCTCTCTGAATGCTGGATCAAAACAGCTCATAGTATTCCGAGTATAAATGGGTATAAGCATTATGTCTCAAATTACCATAATCAAAATGATGGAGTAATTATTTACATTAAAACTGACTTGGAGTGCACTGTTGAGGAACCCACATTTCGTGAGGCTAGCTGTTTGGTTGTTAAACATTCTAACCATTTCGCTCTCATTGCGGTGTATCGTTCACCCTCATTTAAAAGTCTCAATGTGTTTTTTTCGGATATGGACTCAACTTTGAGTCGCCTGGAGGGCTTTAAAATTGTTACAGTCATGGGAGACATTAATATAAATATCACCCCACCTAATTATGACGATTGTAGTGAGGAATATTTAAACCTCATGGCATCACATACACTTTTTCCAGCATACACAATCCCTACAAGGAATGAGAGATGTCTAGATCATATTTTTCTTAAACCGGGTAGCAATACTAAAACCTTAGTGTTGCAATCTGCTGTCACTGATCATTTACCAACAATCTTACAAACGAATGTACCAATCTTAAAGGTTAAGCGGGTCTATAAGCACATGAATACAGAGGCTATTGTTGCTGAATTGGAAAACACTGATTTCTCCACCGTCACTAACTGTAATGATGCAGACAGCGCTGTCAATGAATTGGTCAATATTATCTCGACAGTTGTAACTAAACATACTATTACTCGCAATATATCTCTGATTCAGTCCATTCTTAATTATTGTATTCTTGTTTGGGGGGCTAGTTTCAGAACTCACCTTTTGCGTTTGGAGCGTGCCCAAAGACTGATCCTTAAGGTAATGTGCTCAAAGCCATTTCGTTTTCCTACCAGGGAGCTCTTTGAGTTGACAAAAGTTCTATCAGTTCGACGGCTGTTTGTTAAGCGTGCTATTCTTCGTAAATATTCCCACATGTTATTTGATCCGAAAGTTATGTGTAGACGCAGAAATGATATTGTTTGTTCCTTAGTTCGTCATCGAACATGTCTTGCAGGTCGACACCTACATTGGCTGGCTCCTAAACTTTACAACAAAGTTAACAGGATCCTAAATATCTATAATATGACCACTTTACAGGTTAAGAATTCAATCACAATGTGGCTGCTAACGCTGGACACACATAGAGAGAGACCTTCCTTCAATGAGATCCCCCCCCTCTTAACCCATCCTACTTAAAAAAGTTGTTTTGTGTTCATTTTTACTTAATTTTGCATTGTATTACTGTGTAGATATAATTTGTTTGTATGTCCGCACTTAAGTGCACAGCCTCGATAACTTAAGGTTTGTTTTATGGGCGTTAATGACTGCGATACAGTTTTATACTAGTGCAGTCTTTATCGATTTATATGTAAATGGCTGTTATGTTTATGCTAATAAATAAATAAATAAATAAATGCGCCGCATTGCGCATCACAGGTCTGGATGACGCGGCCACGACGGAGTAAGTAATCTCCGCCGTCGTGGAGGCGGGCGGCTGCACCCATGACCAGGGGAAAGCTGGAGATATCTCCTTCGGCTCCACCGGTCATGGGATGACAGTCGTCCAGTGCCCCGTCGCGGCGGCACTTAAATTGGCGGACGGACGAAGCCTCCTTGTAGGGGGCTTCCTAAAGGCGCAGGTGCACCTCCTTCGTGCCCGGGAAACCAGGTGTTTCCGGTGTATGGTGGTGGGGTACGTCGGAGTGCAGTACACAGCGGAAGACACCGTGGGCGATCGGTGCTTCCGCTGCAGCCGGCCCGGTCATAAGGCCAATGGCTGTGAGGCCCCGCGTCGCTGTTATAGATGCGAGGCGGAGGGCAAAA
This sequence comes from Nudaria mundana, assembly GCA_963556515.1. Taxonomy (NCBI): domain Eukaryota; kingdom Metazoa; phylum Arthropoda; class Insecta; order Lepidoptera; family Erebidae; genus Nudaria; species Nudaria mundana. The sequence continues at coordinate 4,322,390 of OY748292.1, forward strand.
CGGCGGACCATCGGGTCGGCAGCCGTACCTGCGCCGCCTCGAGGCCTAAACCTCGTCCGTCCGCTGTAGGCAGCGGGGGAGCCGCTTCTGCGCGGCCGGGTTCGCAGCGGGATGCTGACATGGACGTACATTAATGTGCGCCCATGTCCGCATCCTGCAGGTGAACTTGAACCACTGCCGCGCTGCTCAGGATCTTCTGTACCAGAGCATCGCGCAGTGGTCCATTAACTTGGCCGTGGTCGCCGAGCCGTATTATGTCCACCCGCGAAGCCCGGTGGACCAGGACGGCTCGGCCTGTTGCATTTTTGGGGGTTCCGCCGTGGACACCTCGCGCCTTGCATTGATTGCAAGCAGCCGGGGGTGTGTTGCGGCGGAATTTGAAGGGTTTGCGGTGGTGTCGGCCTACATCTCGCCGAACATTGACGAGTCTCAGTTTGAGCTATGGCTCACTGAGCTCGACGTCGTCTTCGCTGCGTGCCGCCCTCGCCCTGTCCTGCTCCTGGGAGACTTCAACGCCTGTAGTGAGGCGTGGGGCTCCCGGGAAACCTGGGACAAGGGGAGGCTTCTTGAGGACTGGACCAGAACACGTGGTCTGGAGGTCCGACTGGACCAGAACACGTGGTCTGGAGGTCCTCAACCGGGGGAATGTCGTCACCTTTTGGCGGCGAGGGGGGGAACCGATCGTAGACGTAATGTTCGCATCCCCTGACCTCGCCCGCCGTATTACAGGCTGGCGCGTGGAGGAGGGTGAGGAGACGCACTCGGACCATCGGTACATCCGGTTCGATGTCGTCCCCTCACCTGACCTCCCACAGCCGGTAGCAAATCCCCCGGATCCGCGTTGGGCACTTCACCATCTTGATCGGGAAGCTCTCCTGGAGGCATCCATCGTGCAGGCCTGGATTCCGGCACCGGACCGGCCTGCCGATGTGGATGCCGAGGCGGAGTGGTTCACGAGAGCCATGTCGCAAATCTGTGATGCGGCGATGCCTAGGGTTACACCCAGACCGGCCAGGAAGCAGGTGTACTGGTGGTCGCCGGAGATTGCAGAGCTGCGTGCAGCATGCATCTCCGCCCGCCGCCGGTACACCAGGTTTCGCCGGAGGCATCGCCGCCCAGACGACGCGGCAGCCCGAGAGGCGGAGCTTTATCAGGCATACAGGGAGGCCAAAGGTATTCTCCAGGAGACGATAAAGCGGGCCAAGACGGCGGCCCGCGAGGAGCTCCTGGAGACCCTGCAGCAGAACCCATGGGGGCGCCCGTACCTACAGGTCAGGGAGAAACTCCGACCTAGGGCGCCCCCACTGACCCAGAGTCTCCAGCCGCAGCAGCTGGAGCGGGTTGTGGGCTCCCTGTTTCCGACGAGCGCGGAGGAGCACGTCCCTCCGCGCATGGCTCCGTCTCTGCCCGATGCGGATAGCACCAGCGAAGACGACGTACCCGAAGTCAGCGTGGGGGAGCTAGGTGCGGCAGTACTCCGGCTTAAACGCCGGAAAATCACTGCCCCCGGACCCGACGGCATTCCTGGCCGTGCATGGGTCCTGGTCCTCAAAGAACTCGGGCCTCGACTGATGGGGCTCTTTAGCGCATGCCTCGAAAGGGGCCAGTTTCCCAAGGTGTGGAGGACGGGGAAACTGGTCCTGATCCGTAAGGCGGGGCGGCCGGTGGACGCTCCGTCCGGATACCGGCCGATCGTGTTGCTCGACGAGGTATGTAAGCTCTTTGAGCGAATTATCGCGGACCGCCTCGTCGAGCATCTCACGAGTGTGGGGCCAGACCTGGCGGATAACCAGTTCGGTTTCCGTCGGGGACGCTCCACCGTCAGCGCGATCATGCGCGTGAAGAGCCTGACGGAGGAAGCAGTCTCGCAGGGCAAGGTGGTGGTGGCGGTGTCTCTTGACATCGCCAACGCGTTCAACACCTTGCCATGGAGCTGCGTTAGGGAGGCGCTCGTGTATCACGAAACGCCTCTCTACCTCCGTCGTATTGTCGGGGCCTATCTCTCGGAGAGGGCCATAGCTTTCCCCAGCTGGCTCGGGCCAGCTCGGCGAGATATGTCGTGCGGTGTTCCACAGGGGTTGGTCCTGGGGCCGCTTCTGTGGAACATCGACTACGACTGGGTGCTGCGGGGTGCGTTGCCTAGGGGCGTCGGCGTAACGTGCTACGCCGACGATACCCTCGTCACGGCACGGGGTGCAACGTACCAGGAGGCAGCACTCAAGGTCACGACGGGTGTTGCTCGAGTCGTGGGTCGGATACGGCAGCTGGGACTGGAGGTGGCCTTGCACAAGTCCGAGGTTCTGTGTTTTCACAGACCTCGGAATGGTCCACCCGAAGGTTCCATAATGTAGCATAAATGTGGGAGGCGTTAGCATCGGCATCAAGCCCTCGATGAAGTACCTAGGGATCGTACTTGATAGCCGATGGAACTTCGGACCACATTTCCGAAGTTTGGTCCCAAAGGTGACGCAGGCATCGGTCGCGCTTTCGCGACTGATGCCCAACCTAAAGGGACCCAACGCTTCCTGCAGGAGACTGTACTTGGGGATCGTGCGGAGTATGGCCCTATACGGGGCTCCCGTATAGGCGGATAGGTTGGCGGTCAAGGGGAACGTGACTCTGTTAAACAGACCACTTCGAACCTTGGCCGTCAGAACCATACGGGGGTACCGCACGATCTCCGGAGAGGCTGCATGTCTCCTAGCCGGGACCCCTCCATGGGACCTGGAAGCGAGAGCCCTTGCGTCATTGTTCCAATGGCGCAAGGAGGCGCTGGAGTGGGACCACAGGCCTGCGTCTCGAGAAATCGAGGACCAGCGGTCCCAACTCCGCCAGGATCTTCAAGCCATGGTCTCCAGCCGGAGTAGGTGGAACGCGGCCGTGTCCTTCTGCGAGCAAGTCATGCTCGCGAAGGAGGCGGCCGGGAGGGAGAGGGAGCGTACCCTCCCCGCCGAGTTCCGTAGTTGGCGGCCAGGGCGCCCCAGACTCCGCGACTACGCCCAAGACTATCGACCTCCATGATCGGGGCCTGAGGACGGCGGGATCGCCATCCACCGTCCTTACAGAAGCAGGCTAGAAGGGTTGCGTGCTGCGGGGCCTTTGCCCCATAGCACGCAACCAGATTCACTCACTGACGCGGGATAAAACCCTTCCCCCCAACGACGCGGGTTTCTCGTCCCGACCCAACACCCGAAGAGACCACAGAGGTGGTCAAAGTCCGCCGGGCGCCACTGGACATACCCTCTGTTAGTAACCAGAGACGCCCGGCAATGGACGTAAGAGGGGCCGCGGCCTTGGGCCGCGGAATTAAAAACAAAAAAAAAAACGTGTTCGATGTCTGTACATCGAAGATATAATAGAGAAAATGTTAGGGGGGCTTTATGAACGCAATAGTACCCAAAACAATGGTTTTTAGAATTTTTGGCTGTTTCTCGGTTTGTCTGTTTGTCTGTGTGTCTGTTTGTATGTTTGTCTGAATGTTTGAACACGCTAATCTCAGAAACGGCTTAACCGAGTTGAATGCGGTTTTTAGTAATGCGTTGTGATTTATTCAACTTAACATTTAAGGTTTGTTTTATTTCAATCGGTTCATAAGTAAAAAAGTTATGTCGATCTAAAGTAACACGCAGGCGGAGCTGCGGGCAACAGCCATACATAATAAATCAGTAGCTGGTGATCAAGAAAACTATAACACCCATTCAGAGCTGCAGGCAACAGCTAGTATTAAATATGTTCAGTGACTGTGAGCGTGAAGATCTGACTGAAAGATTTCTTGTAAGCAATTTTAGTATTTTAGCGTAAGGTATGGAAGGAATCAGATAAATCCTTCGCTGCACTTTCCGGCATGTCGATGGAGACTGTGTACATTCATAATTGGACATCAGATTTATACTTAGAACATAAATTGAATGTTTAGCATTGTATAATAAGCGATCTGATGTCTGTGTATGTACCTAGTAGTAAATAAATATATAAAAATCAAATAGGTTATGTAACCTGAAATAATCAAAGTTTAGTATCATTAAGTGATTACTTTAAAAATAATAGTAGGCAAGTAAATTTGTTTATTATAGAAGAATAGAGAGCATTTCTTATAAAATACAATTAAAAATGTCATATCCAATCATTTCTAAGATCCTCGCGGATCTCTGTTAACACCAGTGTATCATGTAACAAAGTATTTTTTGAACATGGACTGTGAATTGTGATACCTAATCATTGGTAACAATTTATTTTATGTAACAGTGGCTATTACAATGGGCAGAGTGTGACTGGTTTAACAAATAATTATTGACATTTATTTGAGATTTTATTTTTGTAACTTAATTTCATTTTTGTAATTTTCACAGATATTTTAAATAGGAACTTATGTACTTACATAAATAAAGTTACTTAGTCACTGGACGTAGGTACTAAAATAAAAACACTAAAAAAATGGTGGCACAAGTTGTAGTAAATACGTAGTACAACTCTGCTTTTTTTTAATGCTGCATTAGGTTCAAGTCCTCAACATGTTAAATCCAGAACGCAAAGGATCAAAGAATCAGAATCAAAGAATCAATTTCATTTATTCAGGTTAGGCACATAAAGAGCACATATGAATGTCAAAATTTTACGATTCTAAGTCAAGCAATATTATAAAATACTAATTTAAGTAAGTACATAAATAACTATTTGAAAATGATTCTTTCGCTGGTTCGGTAAGTTGGTTCTCCTGAGAAGATACCAGCAAGAAACTCAGGTAGATAATCCATTTTCTTTTTTAATAATGTTTTGTTTACATTGTGTTACAATTTGTATTGTACGAGTGGCTAACAACAGCAAATTAAGGTGACCATGCATTTTTATCATTAAGATATTCGTCTACATTATAATAGCCTTTCTTCATCAAACGTTTTTTCACTACTATTTTAAACTTATTAAAAGGCATGTCAACCAAATCCTGCGGAATTTTATTAAATATTTTTATACATTTGCCTGCAAACGAATTACCAACTTTATGAAGTCTAATTTTTGTCATTGCCAGTTTATTTTTATTTCTTGTATTATAATTATGGCTGTCGGATCTTTTTTTGAAGAGTTCTATGTTTTTCCGTACATATACGATGTTGTCGTAAACATATTGAGAAGCAACTGTTAAAATATTAATTTCTTTAAATAGTTCTTTCAGTCACGGGGTCTGAGTCTATAGATTCCTCGTAAAGCTCGTTTCTGTATTATAAATATTGTCTCAATATCGGCAACTGAGCCCCATAGCAGCAGACCACATGACATAACGCTTTGAAAGTAGCTAAAATAAACTATTCATAGTAATATGAGTATCCACCTGTCTAACATTGGGCATCGTAAATTTTACGCATTTTGTTTTCTTCGCATTGAGCAGCAAGTTGTTACTTGTGAACCAATGCAGTATTTCCGAAAGGGTATTATTTACATCAAGTCAGTCAAGTACTACTTTTTGTCTACCACTTTTAGAAATTAATGATGTGTCATCAGCAAATAATACTATTTCACAAAGATTTTTAGTGAAGTAAGGAAGATCATTTACGTATATTAAGAATAAAAGGGGTCCTAATATCGAGCCCTGGGGTACTCCCATGACTAATGAGACGCCAGAAGAGTCGGTGCCATTAACGTTAACTTTTTGTACTCCATCAGTGAGGTAAGACTCCAGTAAGCCAAGTGAGCTGTGCGAAACACCATAATACCCTAATTTTAGTAACAAAGTCTCATGATCAACACAATGAAAAGCTTTTGATAGATCACAAAAGATACCAATGGCATCCTGCTTTTCCTCCCATGCATTAAATATATGTTTAACAAGTGCAACTCCTGCATCCGTTGTGTCCTACCTTTAGTGAAACCAAACTGTTTGCTATGAAGTAACTTATTTTCTGTTGGGAGTATGGAGATTGGTCGAAAATTTGAAGGATCACTTTTGTCTCCTGCTTTGAATAAAGGAATGATTTTACTGAACTTCATAAGATTAGGAAACTGAGTTTCATCTATACATTTATTGAATATGAATGCAAGGTAAGGCGCAATAGCAGGCATTATTGATTTTATTATATTGGTTGAAATGCCCCAAACAACTGAATATTCAGTTGTTTAAAAGTTTTAAGTATAGTGACAGAGTCAATATACTGAAAATCGAAGTTAACTTTACATTTATCAATACTAGACTTGAGAAGAGAATTGGCTACGTTTTTTGAAGAATTTAATTTATTTGTAGTGATAATTGGAACATTTGTGAAAAAAGATTCAAATGCATTGGCCACTGCAGAATCAGTTTTAATATGTTTATCATCTATTTTTAACTCGTAGGATCGATCACATGACTTTGCTTTACAAGTTTCTTTGTTAATAATATTCCATATTGCCTTAGTTTTATTATCGGATTTTTCTATTTTAGCCCGTATATAATTAGATTTGGCTATTGAATAAACTTTTTTGAACAGAGTACTTTTTAATCGGTTCAATTACTTGTGGCTCATTAGTAGATGCCTTTGTCTCGTATAATTCATATAATTTCTTTCTACTTTTATAGATTTCTGGCGTAGCCCAATCACTAAATTTAATTTTGAATTGATTTACATTTATTGTTTTTTTGTGAAAATGTTATTGCATTCGTATTTGATTACTCCGAACAAATCTCCGTAAAAATCATTCGGGATTTTATCATTATTCAACTCCAAAAGAGGTATTTTATTCTTAATATTTTCTTTAAATTTTTCTAATCGATATTTTGTGATTGGTCTACATATAATATTTTTTGATGATGTAACATGTTGGTACTTAAATCTAGCTAACTGTCCTGCATGATCTGAATTAATAAAATGTATTATAGATTTCTCATCTACATCGCTGTTAGAAAAAATATTGTCTAAGCAGGTAGCTGATGTGGCTGTGGTGCGAGTTGGTTCACAAAAAAGATTTTGTAAGTTAAATGATTTAAAAAGGTTGAGGAACCTTAGCGCGTTCTGGGAGTTTTCTAAAATATTAATATTAAAATCACCACAAACAACTACGGTCTTCTTACATTTACATACCTTTTTTAAGGCTTATTCCATAATGGCCTCAAACAAGTAGTAATCTCCAGAAGGATGTCTATAGACGCTAATAATAATATATTGTTGTAGCTTTGCACATGATAGTTCAATATTTCGCTCACTTGTGAGTGCTACTACATCTTTTCTGTCTTTAGATTTTAATTTATCATTAATTAAATGAGTGACCCACCTCTTATGGCGGAAACTCTAGTAAACGCACTAATGATTTTATAATTATCAATATTAACTAAGAGTTCATGTTTTTTTAACCAGTGTTCAGTTAAACAAAGTACATGAATACGCTTTTCATTCAAAAATCTTTCTAGCTCTAACTCTTTGCCAGAAAAGCCTTCAATATTTTGATGAATAATATTCATGAACATAGACTTTTCCTTTGTCCTTAAATTTAATTTGCTATGGATTTCCTCTATTGTCCTAGAATTAAGTTTAAATTATTGTCACCCTTATTTGGAACAGATTCCAAGTTCACAAGACAAACATTGTCATTTTTCTGCTCAATATTTATTATATTTTTCAGGTGGCGCTGATTAGTAAACACATATTTAATTATTATATGTTATATATATATGTTAGGACAATCCACACAACGCCATCTAGTCTCAAACTAAGCAGAGCTTGTGATATGAGTACTAGATAAACTGATATAAATACTTATATACATTTTTTTTTTTTTGTAAATACATACATATTATACATAGGAAACATCCAGACTTCGGTACAAACGTATGTGTCATCACACAAAGTTTGTCCCGACCGGGAATCGAACCCGAGACTCCGGCGTCGAAAGCGGATACACTACCGACCACGCCACCGAAGCAGTCAATTATTACTCCTACAATATTTGATTTTCTATATATAAAAAGTACTTGAACTACATTAAACTGTGTGTATAATTGTATATAAAGTAGGAACCGAGCCACGTCAAGTGAAGTTTAAGTCAAATAATTGCATACAACCAATAACCTTGCAACAAAAAGTACGAGAAAAATTTCAACCAAATTTGTAAACAAAGTGTTTATCTGGTGACAAAGAGATCTAAACACCGATAGTAAAACATAGTATGAAAATTTAATTTAAATTCAAGTGATTAAAAACAATATAGTGATATTTTTTCCAATGTAATAGTAAATTATAAAATCATCAATCAGTGATCTACCGTCGTAAAAGTGTATAATTTTATCAGACAGAAAAAATCTGAATCGATAACCGCCGCCACACCGCGCCGTATGAACTACAAAAATCAAGTCTTGATGCAATCAATAAATTAGACACCATCGAGCAACGCTGCGGTGGTCCATTGCGTTACTATGCGGACTCTACTAGTGGTGTAGACTGTGGTTATGCCTGACATAATCCGGTTCGAATCTGCAGTACCCTACCATTGACTTTTTGTGATTGATATTGCATTTTTTCTTTAAAATCATGGAACATGAATATGTTAACATAACTTACCGTAAACCACGCAGATCTATGTCATTAGATAATCTTGCAAAACTAGTGCTGAGTGACGAAAAGTCTATGTTTGATACTACAATGTTAAGTATTCCTGATAGTATACACAACAGTAGTGCTGAAGCGCCAGATTTGAGAGAACAAGTAAATACACTTACAATACAACTTACGAGTGCACATCAAGAAATAGAAAACCTAAACTCAGTAAATAGTGACCTTAAGTTAGAACTTGAAAATATGACTAAAATTATTAGCACTTACAAAAAAATATGTTCAACACCTGAACGAAAAAGAATGTCAACTTTTTCACCCAATAAAACGCCAATCATAAACATAGGTATTGGTACACATATATCATGTTGTGATATCCCTGTTTCTAGGAAATGTCCACAAAACAAAATTCCAAAAGTGGACAAGCAAACCCAGACGCACCAGTCAGTGCGTACGATACCGGAATCATCCAGTGTGTGTAGTAACAGCAAAACTGTAATTACAGACCAAAATTCTGGACAAAAGGATACATCGGAAATCACTGAAACTGCCAAAAAGCTGTGGTAAATTGAAGAATAAATTGTGTATTTTGAGCACCAACGTAACAAGAAATGTAGTGACAGTGATGAAAGATGTGTTCTTGGACCATTTTGATTTCTGTCACTATGTTATCCCAAACGGTAACTCAATGCTCACAGCCAGCAGCTTTTTCTGTAATGAACATATACTCATTCTCCATTATAACATTGATGGTTTACTGAACAAATCTGACGAATTGATAGTACACTTGGAAGAAACTCAATGTAAAAATAAAGAAATAAATGCCTTATGTATAACCGAACATTTTATGCCGTCTGGCTATGAGTCAATATTATCTTTGCCGAATTATTCATTGACATCATTTTATAGCCGAACTGACAAAAAGAGAGGAGGCGCTTGCATCCTACTCAGGAAGGAGCACAGGTTCAAGGACCATCCAGAAATTACACAACTCTCTGTGGACCGTTTGTTTGAATGTTGCTGTACTGAACTTATAGATTATAGGATCGGTATTGTATGTGTTTATAGAACGCCTTAGAAAAATAATTTATATATGTTTTTTCATTGGTTAGATAAACTTCTAATAAGATTGAGTAAGTTTAAATTCAAAAATTTTATAATTGCAGGCGATTTTAATATAAATATGTTAATTAATAGTAATAAAACCTTAAACTTTAAATGTACACTGCTAAATTACAATCTTAGAGTAGAACTACATGCACCGACCAGACCAGTTAGCGGAACTTGTCTTGATAACTTTGCGCATGATTTTAAGAAGGGCTGTAAAGCAGAAATCTTAGAATTTGGCTTATCCGATCATACTGCTCAGTTAATTAAACTTCCAGTGAAAAAAACATTTACTCTCAAATACTGTTATATAAGGAAACGCGATTTTAGTTTGTACAATATTGAGAAATTCAAATCTTACATACATACATACATAGCATCACGCCTTTTTCCCCGAAGGGGTAGGCAGAGGTGTGCAAACACACCCACATCTCGCCAGCTATGTTAGGTCCCATGTAATAGGGGGCGAGCCTATTGCCATTTACCGGGCACAAGTTCCAGACTCTGGGATAATTATCTGGGTAAAATTCTAAAGAGAATTATACATTATCCACCAGACCCGGGAATCGAACCCGAGACCTCGAGTGTGGCAGTCCGTACATAGTACCATTGTGCCACCGAGGTAGTCTCTTCAAAATTCAAATCTTACATCGGAAACCTATCTTTTTCCAATATATATGAGACCGACGACCCTAACGAAGCCTATAACCTCTTTATGGAGGACTTTAAACTTCTCTACGATCTGTGCTTCCCCGAAAGTTTGGTTAGAATAAAAGTTAACACTAAACCAAAGTGGATCTCGCGAGGAATTAGACTTTTTAGCAGAAAAAGAATTCATTATTCTGGAAATATAGACGCAATCGCACAAGAGAAAATAAACAAATTTTGTTAATTACAGCAAAAAACTTAAAAAGATCATTTCGCTTACAAAATGTGCGCAAAACAACTATAAAATCAAAACTTCTACAAACAAAACTAAAACAGCATGGTGGATCATTAATAACGCGCGGCCAAAAGAGCCAATTACTGGCCTGAATATTGACAGTTCTAGACATATTACCCCTCCAACCGATATCGCAAATGAATTCAATAACTTTTTTGTTCAAAGGATTGGTTCTAATCGACATGTCGGTGACAAAGTAACACATTTTATTCAATCGTCATTAAAGTCAATGTTTCTCGCACCAAGCTCTCCGCATGAAACATTTTTGATAATAAAAAAACTCAAGAATACACACAGTGTGGGATACGACGGTGTGTCTACCACAGTGATTAAAGCTGTAAATGGATATATTTGTCATCATTTGAGTTACATCATAAACCTTTGTATTACTTCAGGTGTATTTCCAACAAAACTTAAAACTAGCATTGTAAAGCCTCTATTTAAAAAAGGTGATAAGCAGCTAATGGAGAATTATAGACCCATAGCGCTATTACCAATATTTTCAAAAATTATAGAAAATATATTTATGGTCAAATAAATGCCTACCACGAAGAGAACCAACTCTTATGTAAGGAACAAAAAGGCTTTCGAGAAAATAAAACTATAAATATGGCTATTTATGACTTTTACAAGACAGTCATTACTCATGTAGATAAAAAAATACCTTTATGTGCTATCTACTGTGACATGTCCAGCGCTTTTGATTGTGTAGACCATAGTATACTGCTAAGAAAGTTGGAAGCTTATGGTATCGGAGGAAACGTGCTACAGTTGCTTAAATCCTATCTGGAAAAGCGGCAGCAAGTTACCGAGGTTAGTAGAGTTAACATGAGAACGAAAGTTGAAGAAATACACACCTCTAACAAGCAATGTATATCAAACGGTGTTCCTCAGGGTAGCGTTCTTGGGCCCCTACTATTTATTATTTATATTAATAACTTGCCAAAATCCATAAAACCATTTAAAATGACATTATTTGCTGATGTACCATGATAATACCATGTAAAGACACAAAAACTTATAATTATGACATCAATAAAACTCTGACATCAACTATTTCCTGGTTAGACAACAATAATCTAAGAATAACTTTAAAAAAACTAGTGTAATGCATTTTAGTCAAAGACAACAAAATCAATTAAATATAAATATTGTGCATGATAATATGCAAATTGATGAAGTAGCGACCAACCGTTTCCTTGGTTTGACATTAAATAATAAACTGAACTGGAAGGAACACATTGACACAATCTGTAGAAAAATAAGCAGTACCTCATATGCTCTATTTAAACTTGCTCCAATAGTAAATACCGAGGCTTTACTGTCCGCATATTACGGTCTGGTTGAGTCTATTCTAAGATACGGTGTGATATTCTGGGGCAACTCGACTAACAGGGACATGGTGTTCAAAATGCAGAAGCGTTGTATTCGTGCGATGTTTGGCATGCAAAGCACGGATAGCTGCAAGCCATTTTTCGTCAGATACAAAATTCTAACATTAGCGTCTCTTTACATTTTGGAGGTGGCTATGTTTGTGAGACACAATACTCATTTGTTTCCTCGACTAATGGATAAAGTAAAGAGAAATCGTCGGGACAATGGTCGGCTATGTGTGCAATGTGCATCCGGCGAACACGCTTCTGCATAAAAGTATAGTTTGCATGGCACCATTAATCTATAATAAAGTTCCTATGAATGTAAGGCAATTGAACACAGCCCAGTTCAAAAATGCTCTTACAAATATTTTAATTGAAAAATGTTATTATAATATTATTGACTTCTTTGACGACAAAACACTTTGACATTGTAAATTCCCTTTTTTTTTTGTTTGTGTAATTTTAATTGTAATAATACCTATTTTATTGTACCTGATATTGAATACTATATTATTATTATATTGCTGACATTTAATTAACTATACTTATCTGTAATAATCAAAAAACTACTTATAATATTTGTATGCCATATTTTTTGGCTAAGCATGGTGATACAAATCTTTAAAAATATCTGTGACACCTATGCATTTAACGCTGTTGTGATACACATAACACATGTTTTACAAATAAATACATCTTTATCTTTATCTTTATCTATACTTTATAATAAATCTGTAGAAGTGAAAATTCTGTACATTGAAGATATCAAAAAAATAAATGGCAGGGGGTGTTACTAGACTGACACCGAACCCAAAAATGTGATTAAAAAAATTTTGGTCTGTCTGTCTGTCTGTCTGTCTGTCTGTTCAGGCATCACGCAAAAACTACTGGTTCGATTACGATGAAACTTGGTATAATTATTCTTTAATATCCTGGGCACCACACTGGGTACTTTTTATCCCGAAAAAGTATTTACAATAAAAAACAAACTTAATTTTGCGGTTCGATCCCTTGACCCGAGTACTGTACCAACCGCAAATAATAAGTTTGTCATAGGTTTTTTTTATTTTTTTATATTCGGTTCGCCAAATTGACACCGCCCGCCTGGTGGTAAGTCGTGACGACGTCTAGCGATTGTGGGCCACTCTCACAGCACATACGATAGAGAGTGGCCCTCAACTTGACGACCTACTAATGTGCCTCTTCACGCTCCGCTTAAAAAACCCAGGGTTATATGTGGGAGGAAACACGTGCACAGACAGGGCGTTCCAGGCCACTATCGTTCGGCAGAAAAACGAACGTTTAAAACGTTCGGTTCTCGCGAACATGCTATCCACTGTGTGGGGATGGCATCTCTGCCCGGCACGCGTTGTTCGGGATCGGAAGGAAGAGGGTGGGATCAGATTGAAGAGCTCTTCAGAACAGGTTACGTCACCCGCAGTGGAGTTCACTATTAATGGTTTTTAGAACTTTTGTCTGTTTGTCTGAATGTTAGAACACGCTAATCTCAGAAATGATTTGATTTTTTGATTTGAACTTGCGGTTTGGTTTTCAATCGCTTCATAAATAAAAAAGTTATGTAGATCTAAAGTAACAAGTAGGCGGAGCTGCGGGCAACAGCTAGTCTTTAATAAAAGCAGATTGTTTAGCCAAGTTTTTGGCTGAATATCTAATAAAATATGATAGGGAAGATGCTATCTGTCTCCTAAAATATCTATTCAAATAGAATTTATCTTCCGTCAATAACAATTTATTTTCTAAATACGTGTTTATATTAATCAGATGGAATTTATTCGGATTATGAAATGTCAATGTATGTATTGTTTGATTTAGCTTATATCTAAGATTGTTTTCGGCCTGTGACAAGCCACGGCTATAAGGAAGTGTGAATAAAATAATATTTTTAACATCTAATAAGCTCAGTAATATTAAACAATTTACAATTGCATTTCTGTCTGCATTTCCCCTATCTCCCATCAATATTAAAAGTGTACAATTGCTTTTTTTTTTTTTTTTAATAATGTTACTGTAAGTTAATCCCGGCATACAATAATTAGTAACATTTTGTTCTAAATATGAACTTAGTAACTGGCCCATTGATTTCCCTAATTCATCACAAAACATCACTATTTCAGAGTTAACCATAATATTTTGTTTGGTGAAGGAACTACTGGGTTTCTTGTTTGACTCAAGTGAAGGTCTTATGTTTGAAGTCAGCGGGGACTTACAGACCGGCTGAGGACTAACTAAATGGTAGTTTGATGTCAATGTGGATTTTGGACTCATAAGATCCTTCATGGCCAGAGTGTTTTTTTTTTTTTTTTATATTTGGTTCGCCAAATTGACGCCGCCCGCCTGGTGGTAAGTCGTGACGACGTCTAGCGATTGTGGGCCACTCTCACAGCACACATTACTATTGAGAGTGGCCCTCAACTTGACGACCTACTGATGTGCCTCTTCACCTCTGCCCGGCACGAGTCGTGCGGGATCGGAAGGAAGAGGGTGGGATCAGATTGAAGAGCTCTTCAGAACACTCGCCGTGGTAAATACGGTAGAATGCGGCCAAGGAAGCTATTGTTCGGCGCTGAACTAGCGGCTCAAGGCTTCCCGTTACCTCCGGACAATCTATAATACGGATAGCCCGTCGCTGCATAGCGTCGAGAGAGTCCAGCAGATACTTCGCGGAGCCATCCCAGAGGTGAGAGCAGTATTCGACGCAGGGTCTAATCTGCGTCGTGTACAGCAGACACCTCTGGTCCGGTGTAAAGAATCTCTTTACCTTATTCAGTATTCCTAGTTTCCGCGAAGCTAGCCCTATACATCTTTCGATGTAGTTTTTATTATTGAGCTCTCGACGAACGTCTATGCCAAGGATATCAAGGTTGTCCTTCATTGGTAATAATGCATTCTGAAGAGAGGGTAGGGGAAGGAAAGGGGATTTCTTCGCAGTAAATGCACACGCCTGTGTTTTGCGGGCATTGAACTCGACCAGGTTCTCGGTACCCCATTGAGAGATACTGTCGAGGTTACGGTCGAGATCAGCCACGAGTCGTCGTCTCTCCTCCTCAATCTCAGATCGCCCCGCCGTCGGAGAACCGAGTAACTCCCGTGCAGTGTGCTGTCATCTGCATAGCAATGAATGTTCCCGAGGGATAGCATATCATTGATATGCAGAAGAAAGAGAGTTGGTGATAGTACGGACCCCTGCGGTACCCCGGCATTCACTTGCAAGAAGCGAGAAGCCTGGCCATCGCAGAGGACCCGCACTCGGCGCTCGTTTAAAAAGCTGGCAATCCAGCTGCACAGTTGAGGAGGTAGACCATATGCCGGAAGCTTGGAAAGGAGCGAAGCATGCCAGACCCTATCGAAGGCTTTGGCGATGTCCAGGCTAATAGCCAAGGACTCGCCGTGCCTTTCCATAGCCCCACCCCAGACATGCGTTACGAATGCCAGAAGATCACCCGTTGATCGCTTTGGCCTGAAACCGTATTGTCGATCATTGATTAGCGAGTGATCCTCTAGAAATTGCATGAGCTGCTTATTTATAAGGAGCTCAAGCACCTTGCAAATGACTGAGGTGACAGCTATGGGTCGATAGTTGCCTGGATCGGACCGATCCCCTTTCTTGGGGATCGGTTGTACGTTCGCCTCCTTCCAGACCTCCGGCACGAGCCCTGAAGAGTATGACAGGCGGTACAGATGCGTTAATACTGGAGACAACTCAGCTGCACATTTTCGTAGCACCACCGCCGGAATGCCGTCAGGGCCACTGGCTTTCCGCGTGTCGAGTGACCGCAGCACTGCCCGTACATCACATTGCCTGATAACAATATCAGGCATTATGTGGCCACAGTTGGCGGTGGCGGGGGGCTGCAGGCCACGGTCGTCGACCCGGGAATTAGCCGCAAAGAGGTCTGCGAGCATATCCGCTTTCTCTTGGGCTTTGTGAGCCAGTGTTCCATCTGGGTAACGCAGCGGTGGCAGCGAGGGCTGACAAAAGTTAGATTGCACGGCTTTGGCCAGTTGCCAGAATCCACGGCTGCCCGTGGGATGGGAAGTGAGCTCCTGACCAAGCCGCGCGACGCGCTGGGCATCCGCTCTCTTAAAGGCCCTCTTACTCGACTTTGTGGCCCGGTTGTACGCTGCTTTGAGGTGGCCCACGTTTGGGTCGCGCACAGCCCGGGCCCTGATCCAGGCGCGATATGCCGACTGTTTTTGTCGAACAGCTTTGGCACAATCTCGCCCGAACCAGGGACGGGCTCTGCGGATACTGGCGACATCAGTGAAAGGGATGTAATAATCCATCCCTAAACTGATCTCGCCAGCAATAGCAGAAGCACTATCCGAAGGAGCCTTTCCTACAAAGCAGCGCTGGCTCCAGGGGACGGACGCATAATAATCGCGTAGACCGTCCCAATCCGCTGACGAGTAGTGCCATAGTCGTCGTGACGTTTGTACAGGACGTGCAGGAGGTGACACCTTCATGACAGCGTGAAAAACACAGTGGTCGGAACTACCCAGTGGGGCTCCTACCGAAACACTGTACTGGGCTGGGCGACTCGTCAGCAGTAGATCCAGCAGAGCGGGCGCGTGATCTGACCTGTCTGACCATCTGGGTCAGACCGTGGGAGAGAGCGAACGCATGGGCGGCTCTACCCGCATGATCAGTCTTGAGGGACCCCAGCCATTCAATGTGATGGCCATTGAAGTCCCCCAGAAATACTAGGTCAGCGTTCGGGAACCGCACCTGCGCTTCATCAGTGTGTAATCCTGATACTCACTTTTAACATTACAATACCTATCAGTCATCATGTCTAGTGATTTTTTTAAATTATTAATTTCTGTTTCTAACTTTAAGATGTTGTTATTATAATTAGAGATATTATTTTCAATTAATAATGAATAAATATCAAGTTCATCGCCTACGTGCCTTCTCTCATTAATATACTTGACTCTACACTATCTTGTGATTGAAAGTATGAGCTGTAACTGTGGGTTCTACGTTAGGTTCAGTAGAAGCAAGGCTGGGCACAATACCAACTAACTCCTCAAACAAGTTATGGGCATGGGATACCATGGTGTCGCGTTTCTCAGACTCAAGGTGGGAAATGAGGTGATGGGCTTCCCACCCATGGAGGAGCTGCATGCAGCCCCTGTTCTAAGACTGACATGCGCTTGAGGCCCTGTTCGTACTCATCGTTGCAATCTCTAAACCCAGATACAATATTCCTACCTCTGCGATACCCATTCTCTGTGTGCATCACAGCCATCTGCTTTTTTATACTGTCGTATTTATTTAAGCTATCCAATAGTTCCTTTTCATTGTCATCTCTTTACCTATGCAACTGTTGAATCAACGTTTTTAATACCTCCAATTCCTTCAATGTCAGGTCAAGTTTTCTCAAGATATCGTCATGTTTAGTCTCATCACGGCGAGCAGAATACATGCTTCGTGTGACTGGCATTACGATATTATAAATTACTAATATACTGGCGTCGATACTGAGTAAAAATCACTCAAATCACATTAAATCCGAGTTGACAAAGTTTAAATTTTCTATAAATCACTTTTAAATTTTAAAATTTTCAAACAGTCATTGACTTTTAGCCGGTAAACCAAAATCAGCAGGACGCAATTTTCACTAATTACTTATTATTTTACACTGGTTTTTACATCATTCATCACAAAACACAATCTAACTATTATCAAAGTGTATCGAGATACACTTTGATAATAGTAAGATTGTGTTTTGTGATGAATTTTAGCCCTAATTATCGAAAATATTAATAATAAATTAAAATAAATACAAGACAAAATGCGAACAGATGTTAGCCGTAGTGTTGTCACAAGCCAAAAAAACATAAGTAGCAACATAAGTAATCGCCTCTAGATTACTTATGTGGCGGAGAGGAGCTTAGCGGTGCACGAATTGACCAATCACTATGCTCGAAATCTCCGCTCCGCTTCAATGGATACAGCACGAGCGGGGTGGAGCAGAGCTGAGCAGATATTCATAATAAAAATACAGCGAGCCGATGCGGTGCGGAGGACAACGAGCATTGGGGTGCGGAGCGGAGGACAGCGGGGCGGTGCTGTGCGGAGGACAGCGGGGCGGTACGGAGGACAGCTTTTTTCTTTTTAAACGACAACATGACGTATGGTCTTTCTGAGAGATTGAGTGTAACTGAGCGCACAAATGCGCGATTCCAAAAGTATGCTCCGCTCCGCTCCATTCCGCTCCGCTTCAGTGAAAACACTGACCACTTTTCACCGCTCCTCTCCGTCCAGGTCCGCTTCAGTGGAAACACTGACCACTTTTCACCGCTCTTCACCTCTACTCTCCGCCCAGCTCCGCGTCAGTGGAAACGCGGCCTAAGCAAAGAGGAACACATATTGGACAAAAAAACTTGTAGTTCTCCACAAAAAGGAGCAACAGTTATAAAATATTTTTACAAATTTTTACAAATGGTATAGTTTAAAATATCTTAATCTCGTGATTAGAGAATAATTTTATAATAATTAAGTCAGATCAGATATTATAGTGAAGAAAACATCCTATAAACTTAAAAAATAAAAAAGAAATTGAAATTGAATTGTAGCTTAATTGAATTACTTAATCGATGCTTTTCAGGACCAGAATGCTGGCTATTTTCGGCCCAAAGAATAAGTTTGTATCGCCATCCAACGTGGCAACACAGCCAGCATTCTGGGAACCTTCCCAGTCGGCAATGACGAGGAGGATTTTTTAAACAATATTATATTATATTGTTTAAACTCCACACGTTGGTGGAGTGCTTAGCGTGGGCGAGACAGCGCCGGGACCTCGTAGTGGGTAGGGCGTGGATATCCTCTCGCTAGAGACCATGCTTCAAGCCATGGTCTCCACGCCGAGTTCCGTACTCAGCGGCGAGGGCGCCGTAGACTCATCTACGCCCAAAACCATCGACCACAACGGTGGTCAAAATAGTAGTGAATACGTGAAATATCGATTATTTGGTAATCGATATAAGTTATAAGACGATTATATTACTTGATAATCGATTACTTTCATTTTGAATTCGTTTTATTTTTATATATACCTACTTATATATATTGCTCAAGAACTTGACTTCACCTCGCTTGATGGTGAGCTGACATCAACGATGTCACAACGGTGGTCAAAATAGTAGTTATTTATTTGTGAGGTAAAACATTACTATGTTAATAAATAATAATGAATACATTAAATATAGATTATTTGGTAATCGATATAAGTTATAAGATGATTATATTACTTGATAATCATAAACTTATATGTATACTACTTATATGTAGTATACATATAAGTCAATGTTGATAATCGATTACTTTCATTTTGAATTTAGTTCAGTTGGTCAACGACATCCTTAACCGGTTGTCGTTGATTGAAAATGTCGGTAGTAAGTAGAAATCGTTACATTATTCTTAATTATTAATTTAGAATAGATCCTCGTCCGTGTGATACAGATATTTGCCTCTAATTCATAAAAATAGATAAATAATAATGGTATAAGCCACATGTTTGTTGGTTCTGGGGCGAGATTCGACTATGTCCTTTGTTGATGACAGAAGAATAGACCAATTCTTTTCAGTCTTATAAAATACAAATAAAAATGTCACATCCAATCATTTCAAAAATCCTCGCGGGTCTCTGTTAACAGTAGCGTATCATGTGAACAAGGTATTTTTTGAGAATTGTGGTACGTATCTAATCATTGGTAACAATTTATTTTATGTAACAGTGGCTATCGTGAGTGGTTGGACAAATAATTATTGACATTTATTTGAGATTTCATTTTTGTAATTTTATTTCATTTTTGTAAGTTTCACTGGTATTTTAAATAGGTACATTATTAAAGACATTTATTTGTAATTCTATTTTTTGAAGTTTGACATTGTTGTATGACATTATTGTATCGTCTTACAAATATTGCATGCTCAAGTTCGGTGAGGTAAAGCGCACTAAATGGATGTAAATTCAAATTCCTATATTATCTAGGGTAACCTTGTACCGCCGGGCGCCACTGGAAATACGTTCTGCTTGTAACCTTTACCTATGTTCAGCAATAAATAAATGATTGATTTCTTGATAATATTGTCTTTGCAGTTTTCTTTGACCTAAATTAAACGAGTACCGTGAAAAATACTCCATAGTTTCAATGACGGTTTTATAATTACATTTAGACAGGATGCACGTATATTGTGGCTTTTATAAAACGGCGAGACAATACTACTGTCATTAGTTGCGCTAAGATTCTGCGCAACTGATATATTGGTTTTGAGGCATGTGGGGGAGAAAAGGACACATGAATTTCACGTGGTTATATATAGTAGTTAAAATTGTATTACTTTAAGACATACGTGAAATATAAGTAATTATAAAACTAATATAATTAATGTCATCTTTATTCAAGATAAGAATATATTAGAAGAAATATATTTTTAACAATACATATTAACAAAATAGTCACTAAATAAAATATAATAAAAAAATCATTTAATCCTCTACATTACCCCGAAAATTTCATCTGCATTTCGTCAGTAACTTTAACAGTTCCATGTAACGGGTAGCGAGCCAAAGACTAGAAAATAATAGTTAGCCAAAAACTAAACTTAAATTTTTAAATATAAAAGAACATATAATCACATTTTTATCCTTTAAAAATATAAAATGATTATATTTATTCATGCTAAATTCCTTCAAACATACTTAGTTTGTTTCTTTTTGTCTTCTCGTTGTTTCTGGGCTTTTGTGTGCAAAATATATCCTAAAGTTGATGAATTTTTCAATAATTGCACGGATAAGATTAAACCTGTGCTCAAACGTGGGATGTTGTTTAGTAGGTACTACTTCTATTATAAAGAGGAAAGATTTGTAATGAATAAAGTCAAAAACTACTGTGCCGATTTCAAAAATTCTTTCACCATTGGAAAGTTACATTCACCCTGAGTAACATAGGCTACTTTTTATCCCGGTAATGTGTTCCCACGAAAACCGGGAAATCACGCGGGCGGAGCTGCGTCGATCAGCTAGTAATTAATAAAGAACACATGTACAATTTGCCGATGTTTATATTAAATTAATACCATGACTAGAAAAACATAGGTAGGTACCATAATGCCCTAACCTCCCCTAACATCATGTGACAAACATCGTTTGCCAGCCACATAAAAATCAAATAAAATACATTTCTGTTAGAACTTACGCATGAAAGACACATTTTTATTTTTCACGGATGTGGTGTAATTTACAAAACGTCTAAACACATGAAGGCATTTTCCACAGCATTTATCGTGAGTAAATAATTAAATTGTAAATGATGGTAAAGCGAAATTTTGAAGCGACCTGTCACCACTTTGGTTGCCGAGGTAACTAAACATTATGAAGGTTTAGTAATTACCTTCATTTTCATGTGCCATTTCTAGATACGAACAACGCATCTATACATAAAATATCATTGCATAGTTTGAGCCAAATCTGTTTCTTAGTTAGAGTAACATGAACCCCAAACAAACAAACAACCTTTAACATTTTATATCATTTTGTCTAGCGTGAAACTTTGTGTGTTTTTCAAATACCTATTTTAAGCTGAAACTGAAACGCAAAAATATTTATTAATATAGGTTAGAAAATAACACGTATTAACGTCAA
Organism: Nudaria mundana; assembly: GCA_963556515.1. Lineage (NCBI taxonomy): Eukaryota > Metazoa > Arthropoda > Insecta > Lepidoptera > Erebidae > Nudaria > Nudaria mundana. Next base: position 4,344,000 of record OY748292.1, read on the forward strand.
AACATAAGAATTTACATTTAAAACCAGATTCGTAAAGCAACGGGTGGAACCAAAGAGAAAAGAACCGGGCAATAAAAACTCCAGGCCACTCTTTTTCAATCGTCAGTAACTACATTCATAGTACACAACGTATCCAGAAAGATTCTGCAACTAATACACCACGTAATTTAGAAAATCCCCCCCCCCACCCCTGCAGTAATGATGTAGCTAGGAGCATCAACCCAAAAAACAAGTTGTAGTAAATACGTAGTACAAATCTGCTTTTTTTTATTCTGCATTAGATTCAAGTCCTCAAAATGTTTAATCCAGAATGCAACATAAGTAATCGCCTCTAATATGCGCTATATATTAATCATTAGACATAATATCATTTGTAACTGTCAGATAGGATTAATACATGAAAGTGGTTCAAAGTTCAACCGCTGTCACGGACTACTGACTTTAAATTCTACAAATACACATACTTGCTTATAAACTGTCGTTTGCACAGTATTACTGGATACCTTGTAGCATTAGAAGACATATATTTATTTGAAAAAGTAATGGCTAAACGTATAAAGATTTCCTTCGTATTTTATAGTCGTCATTTCCTTGTTCTACCGATTACTCCATCGAGTGAGATTATCCTCGTTGCCCAATCATAAATTTTACTACTTGCCATAAAATGAGAGTTATTCTTTTCCAATTCTATTATCCAAAAGCATTTACATAACATCTCAATAAAAATTGGATGAACTCAACTGAATCATTTTTTATGATAAATTAACTATGTACTTATGAAGTTAAATTTTCTACAAGATATTATTTCAAGAAATAGGTGTAGGACTCGGTAAAATAAAGCTACTTACGAAAAATGAGCTTGCTGTTAATCAATAAGTTTCAATGTTCTAGGGCCCACGTACTATTAAACATTCTTTTTTTCAAGTTAGCTTTCTAGACGTCAGGCGGATTTTAGATAGGTAGGTTAGTTCATGGACGGATATCCGATATACTTATAGATATTTAGTATATTTTAAAAAGAACTAGCAGACGCCCTCGGCTTCGCCTGTTTGACAAAGTATATACACAAAAACCTTCCTTAAGAACCATTCTATCCATTGTTGAAAACCGCATCAACATCCGTTGCTTGGTTTTAAAGATAAATGCATATATACGGAAAGGCAGACTTTGTTTTATATGTATAATATGACTGTTTTGCATTAAGACAAAACAGGTATTATATGTTGAAGAAAACGCAGCGAGGATATAGAAGAATGCAGTCTATGATTCTATCCAATTCACTTATATCCACAGCAAAACCATAGATAATCCTAGTACTTTCCTGTTATTTCGCTCACCAGAGGGCGCTTGACTAGTCATCGCGCGTTTTTAGCTGTCAAGCCTCATTGCAGTCTTCATCAGCAAGCTCCTGGACTCCTCGCTGCGTTTTCTTCAACATATAATACCTGTTTTGTCTTAATGCAAAACAGTCATATTATATGCTTCCGAAAACGCAGCGAGGATATAGAAGACCTGTTTGTTATCTGCTGGTGAATAGAAATACTAAAGTAACACAAGAATGCAATGTGAATATCTAGTGTTAAGAATAAAAATAATACTTATGAGAAATTATTTTATTCATAGGAAAATAAAAGTAATTCTAAATTCTGGATTGTAAATAATTTGTATCTTTGTTACTATAATTCTTATTAATAAAATTGAGATCAATCATCTTAAAAAGTTACTTAAGTAATTAAAGGTTATTTATTATATTACAATGCTTGGAAATTATTATACAGAGAAACTTTCAAGGGTTCACTACTAACCGGTTTGCTAATTTCTTTACAGTAGTATTTAGTAAACGTTTCCACACATTTCCAATTACCCCTTTCTAAAATTTCCTGTACTGGTCTATTGTCTAACCATCCTCGGGAAGCTACTGCTGACCTAATACTGCCTGGACTGGCATCAATTTTGGCCAACTTAAATGCTGACCGCACCCATCCTGCAATCATTGTTTTTGATGCAGGCCTACTTACCCCTGTGATGGAAATGAATAATGAATTATTCTGACCTCGAGTGGCTTCTGATATTTTAATTAGATTTTTCACCTGTGACACTGGACAAACTGCAGTATCCTGGTGTTTTAGGAGGAGCCAACCCGACTGTCTGCGAGTACCTGTATCAGTTTTAGACCCAAATTTGGGCCAAAAGGTTATTGAATCCTGAGACTCTTCAAATCCATGGTCACTAATTTCCAAGAGAGTGAGGTCATGTAACCTGCGGCCTGATGCCAACAACAACACTAAAGCAGTACGTCTGCTTTGGTCAAAGAGGGAAAGTGTAGGAGGGGTTGCCTTTAGCCACTCAAATAAAATATTCACATCCCATATGGGTAAATTAGTAGGGGTTTGTTTAGATTGGGAAATGGCTTTTAACACCTGATGAATAAAAAAGTTGTTAGAAAGATTTTTAACTGTTGCTGCACAATATGTGGATATAGCAGATTTGTATAATAAAATAGTATTGTAAGAAAATGTATTTTGCAAGTAAATGTTGGCTAAAAATCTAGCAACCTCTCTACCCTCTGGCTTTTTGTCACTGACATTATGTTGTTGGCACCACTGTCGCCATCTTTTAATAGGGGCCCTATAAGTATTTAAAGTAGAAGGGCGCCAGCTCCTTTTAAACAATGTTTGCTCATCCGGATTCCAGTCTGTGATGAAATTTTCCCACCCCCAACCTTCCATGCTTGAAGGTTTAGTTTGTCCACCTGAGGGGGCCTTATTCCCGTTGTCCAGTCTATCAAGACGTCTCCCAGGTTCTCTATCTGTAGAGGGGGTGTTCTAAGGCGCGGTTCTGAAGATCTGGGAACCAGAAGCATTGGGTCCACATCGGGGCTATTATAAAGTATGTCCCTTCTGCTGCACTGTTCAGGTGTGTCAGTACCCTGGGTATCATACTTGGGGGTGGAAACACCCACGCAGTTTTGAAGGCCCATTTTCGACTGAAGGCCTCGCAATAAAGTGCTGAGCGATCTTTCGAGTCCAAGGTTACATATCGCTGCCCTAGTTCAATAGTAGGACATCTTTAAAAAAATCAAAATGAGATAAATATTGAGTTATGTATAAAAAAAGGAACTTAACCTTGTAAAATAAGCGGTCATCTTGAAAACGCAACCTAGTCCTAAATAATTTAATGTCATAGCATGACATTTTAAGCAATCTTTTATCCAGCAATGGTCAAGATTCAGACATCTGAAGATATCTAATGCGTAGGATCAAAGTTTTCGTTTTTTTAGTGCTCTACAGAGATATCTGAAGATGTCCTAAAGAGGAAAATAATAACTGATTTCAATATTAGGACAATTTCAAATATCTCAGTATTGAACCGCCGTTGTTCCAAGATATTATCTTGGAACAACGGCGGTTTCTCTTGTTGCAAAGAGATCGACCTCTGGGATGCCCCACTGCCTGAATACAACCTCCGTGGCTGCTGGCAGTAGATGCCACTCGGGGAGTGGTCTTCCCCTTGACAAGGAGTCTGCTATACCATTTAAATTCCCTGGTAAGTGGAAGGCTGTCATGGTTATGTTGAACCTGTAAGTCAGCTCCAGTAACCTGGTTGTTAAGCCCAATAGATTTTGTGAGCGGGTCCCTCCGTGATTCCGGATGTAGGATACCAGCGTCCTGTTGTCGGACTGAACCAAGATGTGAGCATTCCGCATCTGGGAGCCCTGGTTTTTTAATACTGCAAACACTGCATACATCTCCTTCAGATTTGAGTGCCAGGCCATTTGATTCCTGGCCCACATGCCTGACATGCACTGGCTGTTCAGTACAGCTCCTCAGCCCGCATCCACTGCGTCTGTGGTTAAGAAGTGAGTTACTTCCTTCTTTCGAAGTGGAGTTGGACTGCCCTCTATTGCATCCAACCACCACACTAAATCTTGGCGTACTTTGGGGCATAGTGCCCTCTTTTGATTTCTCCGAGTGAATTTTCTTAGAAAAATCTGTGCACTGCGGCAATATAGGCGGCCTTGAGGGACCGCATGGTTGGCAAAGGTTAACCTGCCGAGTAAACTCTGAAGCTCTTTTAATGAGCAGTTGTCCTGGTCTAATACCTTTGTCAAATGGTACTTTAAACCTAGGACCTGGCCGGGCAATGCTACTGTCTCGCTTTGAGTGTTCCACAGAAGCCCCAAGTACTCTAACATGTGAGTCGGTTTGGTGATTGACTTCTCGTAATTCACATGCCACCCCAAAGATTCCAAGAGGGTCAGCGTTTCCGCAACCTGAGCCACTAGCTTGGATTTGTCCTGGCAAGCAAGAAGGAAATCGTCTAGGTAAACAAGAAGACGTATACCCTTCTCCCGGAGCAATTCGGCTACCCAATTTGTAACTCCGCAAATGCTCGTGGTACCGATGACAGGCCGAATGGTAAAGCTGTTAGCTGGAGGACTTCTCCATTGTATACCACTCGTAGGAACCTTCTGTGTGTCTCCGTGACACTTAGGTGGAAGTAGGCCTGATGAAGGTCTATCTTCACCAGCCAATCGTTTGGTTGAAGAAAGTTGAATACATCTATTTGAGATATTAGATAAAAATGTTTTGTGGTTATGAAGGTATTGAGAGCTTTGAGATTGAAAATTGGTCGCATCCCCCCCCCAGCTTTCTTTACCAAAAACATTTTGGAAAAGAACCCTGGGTTCGAATCTGGAGGGTCTCCAAAATTCCTATGTCTTTTAATGATTCTACCATCTGTGTCATTTCCGGGGATATCTTGGTAGCAATGCAGTCCAGTAAATTTCGAGTTGGGTATTTCAGAGGTGGTTTTAATTTGAATGGTAAGCGGTAATTTGCTATTGATTTTAGAATGAACTGGTTGGCCCCTAATTGGGCCCACGTCTCGGTAGAAGCCTTCAGACAACCTCCTCTGAAAACCCTTTGACCGTCAATTTACTTTGGATTTGGTGTTAGCTCTGTCTGCATTGGATTGATTTTGACAAAAGGGCCGAGACCTTTTAACTGTATTTTTAAACTTTTTATCTGTCTTTTTAAACCTATCCTTATTATAGTTATTTTTATATGGATGCCCGCTTTCTTTCTTGTCTAAAGATCTTTTATCTTTTAAATATGTTGGGGTATTCAACCACATTTGAGTCCCTCCGAGGGACTGAATTATGGGCTGCAAGGCTTCTCTACTAAACAAGAATTCAGAGCTAGGTGGAACATTTCTTAAAGTGTTCCTAAGATTCTCATTGTTTATCTCTTTTAGAATACGGTCACGCCTAACCTCAATACACTCAGAACGTTTTCCACAGATAATCTGCATAGTGGTTTCAGAGTTCTTATGACATAATGACCCTGGACCAAACACTTCTGAGATTTTATCATATAAGGTTCTAGGGTTCAAGTTTAAAGGGTTAGCACTAGCCCAGTCAACCATTGATTGTAAACCTGACTTTACTAATTGTCTTTGTTCTAGCACTTGGTTGGAGAGTCCAGCCAATAACATCTCTGTCGAAGCTAAAAAGTCTTTACTTTTATTAAAATGACAAAGTTCATCATTAATTTGAAGTCCAGAAAAACCTGGAGTTGCTAAGCAACCCTGCAGGTTCTTTTTGTACCTAATTCCCTTCCATGCCTGAGAGTCAAATTGTTGTAACTTCATTAATTCAGAAAATCTATCTTTGTCACTTGCCGGGATAACTTTTTTAGTGTCAATATCTGTATCTGTATGAACCCCAATCAAGGGACATGGATTCTGGCTGAGTTGGTAATGTTAAAAACTGTGAGTTATTTCCCTCATTACTAGTAACGGTTGAGACAGGGTCACTCATTTGAGCACCTGCGTTATTGTGTAAAGGGTATTGACTTAAAAAACTTGATATGTAAGACATTTGAGACATTAAAGTATCCACTCGCGGATCACAGACAGGTTGTGACCTGTACTTACGGTATTGCGTTCGAGGACGCTTATTCGGTAAAGGAGAAGCGGTGCCCTCCTCAAACTCCGAGGATGAGGAAGTACCGTCTTCTGATGAGTCTGAGCCTGCTGTCTGATGCTCTCCATCCGAAGCAACATCATCAGCTTGCTCGTTCTTACCGTGATCCTCCATTGTTGTAAAATGTACACTTAGCTGCGTGTTCTCGGTGCACTAGTTATTGTAACTTCGAAATATACAGTTTACACACAACATGCTTGCACTTGCATGCACTTACTAATTTCACTGTAAAAAAATATCACTTTTTATGTGTGAAGGTATTGAAATTAACGTAACAATAAAAAACTTTGATGTAGTTACTTAGAATCACAAGAATGCAATGAGGCTTGACAGCTAAAAACGCGCGATGACTAGTCAAGCGCCCTCTGGTGAGTGAAATAACAGGAAAGTACTAGGATTATCTATGGTTTTGCTGTGGATATAAGTGAATTGGATAGAATCATAGACTGCATTCTTCTATATCCTCGCTGCGTTTTCGGAAGCATATAATAGACGCGTTTTACCTGAAATAAAACGCATATTAAACTACTTACCTTATTAGAAGCTTAATATAATGAGATAGGCATTTCCGCTTCCTGTTGTGTTATTCCCTCTCTTTTTACCTTATAACGTTGTCTCTGTCGCACATATACCAGGCGGGGGGGACATTGGAACGTTGAGTTTCAATTCCACTCTTCTTCATTGCGTCGAATTATACCAGGCAGCGATAAAAATTAAGCTTCTAATAAGGTAAGTAGTTTAATATGCATTTTATTTCAGGTAAAACGCGTCTATTAAACGACTTGACCGTTATTAGAAGCTTAATATAATGAGACCTGTTTGTTATCGCCTGGTAAAAGGGCCAATGTGAATAAGGAAAAAAAATATTAAAAATGTTTGTGCGAAATTAACCAAGTTTTAATCATCACTATAAAAATAAGACATTTCTTAATAATTTGTCATTATTAACCAAAATTCATTAATTACACAGAATTAAACAAAACTGAAAATAAGGATTATTATTGTACCAGCAACTTGACGACACATAATTATTAAATGTTGCTACTGATTATTTTATCAATAGATAAATTTGTCCACAAGTTTCTAGAAGCTACGGTGCAGCGCCGCCTATGTATTGATTTTCATATTATGCTTAACTAAAATATATTCAGATAACCTATTATGTCGTGATTCTGCGTTGTATAAGGGGGAGATCATTGCTTCGTGGACAAGAATGTTATTTGATGCCCAGTCCATTGTCACCAGCGGTTCCAGGCCACTTTAAAAGTCTTCCAGGTCAAGAGCCGCCAAGCGGCTTTAGGCATTCAGATTAGGGTTCCATGAATCTGTTTTGTATTACCACCCCCACACTTCCAGACTTCCAGGACCATGTCCTCCACCTTCGGGGGTGGTAAGCCTGTTCTCGTGTCCACTAGAAATCGTTTCAGATTGATCAGCGTCAGCGGAGCCGCGATGGCTCGAGATTTGAGGTCCGCCCTCCAGAACACCTTCTCCCAATGGGGCACCACCATCAGATAATTTCCTGTGTCTTGGTTTAGGTGCATCAGGACCCGTGGAATTAAGGAGGGTGGAGGAAACACCCAGGCTAGATGGAATTCCATGGGACACTGAACGCTTCGTGAATCATTGCCTCGTTATCTTTTAGGTCTAAAGTTGCATACTTGTCTACTACATGTGCTGTTCTCGATGCAAACAGGTCGATCACAAGGGTTCCCATCTTTAGAAATATCGATTCTGTGCATACTGGAAGTAGGTGCCATTCTGGGGCTTGACGGAGCCTGGATAGACTACCGGGGAAATATAACAATCATGTTATATTTCCCCGGTATGTGATAAATTCGAAAATGAATCTGATGTTTGTCTAGCATGTACAGTATTTGATGGGTTAGATCCGTCAGCAATTGCGACTTGTTCCCCCCTTCGTTGCGGAGATATGCTACTGCTGAACGATTGTCTGACTGAATTAGAACTGAACCCTGTGCCATGCTCAACGCATGTACACTTAGAACCTTCAATATCGATAACAGTTATTTTATGTTGCAGTGCAGATGCTGCTCCTCCTGGGTCCAAGTCCCCGATATGGTATAGTTGTTGAGTTGAGCACCCCAAGCCATGTCTGACGCATCGGTGGTCATGAAATGTGTGGGTGGCGGTACATGTATGGCCGTAGAAAGTAGGCAACTGTCCAACCACCACTGCATTTCGTTTACTACATTCGGAGGTAGACTGTACTTAATCAAGGATTCGGACTTCATTAGAAAATTCAAGAAGAGAATTGTCGCTCGATAGTTTAATCTGCCTCGAGGAACAACAAAACTGGCAAAATTTAGTAGTCCTACTAGGCTCTGTAGTTCTTTTATTGAAGGGTAATAGGTATCAACTTCTATAAACCGAGAGACTCTGGTCATAATTGCGTTGGATTTTTCCCTTGGCAGGAACTTGAGGTTCCTCCAAGGGTCCCAGCAAATACCCAAAAAGGTTATTTGTTGATGTGGGACTAGAACGGATTTTTTGAAATTTATCTGGAAACCTAAATACTGTAGAGTTTCTAATGTCATGTCTACTTGGTCTATTAGACTTCTGTGATTCTGATTTGCCAATAAAAAATCGTCTAGATAGACAATGACCCTAACTCCCTTTTCTCGAAGTACCTGCGCTATCCAGTTCGTCAGACTTGCGAAAACTTTTGGCGCCGTACTTAGACCGAACGGAAGGCAGGTCATTTCGAGTAATTTTTGTTTGTAAATTAAGCGTAAGAACCGACGGTGCGATTGAGCCATTGGAAGATGGAAATATGCCTGTGACAGGTCACCTTGCACATCCAATCTCCGGGTTGAAGGAAATTCGGTACACGATGCATGTTTGTTAACCGAAAACGATCCGTTGATACGTATCGATTTAAAGCCTTTAGGTTGAATACAGGACGAAGAGACCCGTCGTTTTTCGGTACTAGAAATAGGGATGACACAAAGCTTGGAGAGACAGGTACGGCTTTTATTACACCCTGCTGTTTCATTTGCCGAACAATTTGTGTCATCTCCACCGATTCTTGTGTGCGATGATCGCTTAATAAATTTGGCGTTATCATCGGAGGCTTCCGATAAAAGGGTATGCGATACCCCGATATTATTTTTAAAATAGAATCTGGAGCTCACATTAATCTCCATTGATTGACGTATTGAGCCAATCGTCCCGCTTGAAACATCGGAGAGTCATTGTCGTTGTCTTTTATTGCCTTTATTGAATGAAGGCGAAAAGGCACGTTTATATCCTCTAGGATTTTGATGTGATTGTCTCGAGCCGCGAGCTCGAAAGGACCCAGTCCTGTTATTACGACTTAATGGGTGTTCCTGTAATAATAAAAAAATGACAGAGACAACGTTATAAGGTAGAAAGAGAGGGAATAACACAACAGGAAGCGGAAATGCCTATCTCATTATATTAAGCTTCTAATAACGGTCAAGTCGTTTAATAAATTAGATAGATTAAATGATATTAATTAATTACATTCAATTTCCAAATTAATGTTGATTTTCATTATTTTCATTGATTACACTCATCCATTACCACCACGTTACACACGTAAATCGATTTAAACAATGACTTAAGGGCAACGAGCATACGAATAGGTATCTTGAGAGCTACAAAGTCTTGTAAAATGAATAAAATATATCCAATTCATTACGTACAGATAGCAGAGAACATTATGTGTATATACAGAAATTATAGTTTTTTTACAAAAAAGGGAAAAATGTTCATTATCTGTCGAATGGTTTTAGAACTTTTAACATGCGTTTTGCTTTTTATCAATACCTGCTTGTGGAATTTAATAATTTATCCAAAGCCAAAAAATATGATGACTTACTTTAATATCTTCGTTTTTTCGAGCATGTTTGTGGGTGACATAATAATTGTTGTGAGTAGTATCAGCAAAACAGAAGAATACAAAAAGTTTATAACTAATATTATGACTATTCACGAAATTTACAGCAATGATGTAAATTACAACAAAAAACTGAGATGGCTACAAATTACCTTTGTAATACGTCAAACTGTTGTTACCTTATTAATTATTGGTTTTTCATTATTAACTATGTTTATAGAGTTAAAGGATATGGAAACTAGTCATATTCCAATGTTTATTTTATCTACCTTTCCAGTTATTCGCAGTCAATTAAATTTCGTCATTGCATATTCTTCTTTATATGTATTCTTATCATTATTAACATATTTATTGAGCTGCTTAAATGATACAATTTTTGAGATACAACAACAAGTGGCTACGATGAATACTAAATCACTTCTAGAAATAAAAACGGAAAACTATGATTTAATATTGATAGAAAAAGTGAAACAATGGACTAAATTGTATGAAAACATGGTTAATAGTGGCAAGCAATTATCGGCGTGTTTCAAGTACCAAGTAAGTAATGTACTCATCATCCACTGAGCCTTTTGGACCTAGTTGGAATCGGGATTCCAGTCTAACTGCGATTCGTAATTTCAATATTTTCCGTCAAGCCACTTGTCATCTGATCGCCACAACCCATAGACGATATCGAGACTCTGAAGTTAGAAAAGTTGGATTTTATTTTAGGGCTCCAAATAGACGCAACAACTGCTATAGATGTTACTATGACAACCGGGACAGCCGGCTTAATGTGCTCTCCTAAAGCAATGTACTAAATAACGTAATATAAGATTAAAATGAAATATCATTAGTATATAAGACAATTGAATTTAAAGAGTTGGTAATGGAGGCATATGTCTCTCGCCTAACAATCGCAAAAAATACGTGACGTCAGCAACAATGAATTTGTAAGTCAGTAAGGGTTGTCTCTTGTTTGTGATACGGTATTGACCATAGAGTTGATATTGAGGCATTAACGTCATAATTATTGGTCAAATTATGCTGGTATTTTCCTGACAACCCTAACGTTCGAATTATGTTCTCTGTAAACAAAAGAATGTACTTTAATTAACGTCGCAGTGCATGTTCTGTATGTAAGTACTATTCCCTATTCTGTGGTATTGGCAACAATTTGAATTTTTCAGGTTTTAAGTAACTTGTTGCCTGTACCTACATTTCCTGTATTTATACTTAGGTTTTTTTTTAAGTCCGCACAAGCGCGGCCGCTCTTACGTCCATTGCTGGGCGTCTCTGGTATGCACCAGAAGGTATTTCCAGTGGCGCCCGGCTATTTATAGCTAGGTAGGTATAGTTTACATACAAACTAGATACATACGATATCGTAATGGAATTTATTTAGTCTTTATTAACTTTCTAGATGCTGTATTCCCTAGCAACTGGTATATGGGGTTACACATTATTGTTATATTACACATTAACCCAAGTTATAGAACAGGTATTTAATTTTTTTGAACCTTATTGTGCTAGCTGTTGCCTGCGTGTTATAGCTTTCTTGATCACCAGTTACTGATTTATTATGTATAGCTGTTGAGCGATATTGTATCTTAAGATAAAATATTATAGTATCTTAGCCGTGTGCAGCGCCCCTTAGTGAACTCCACTGCGGGTGACGTAATCTACGACAAACTTATTATTTGCGGTTGGTACAGTAATCGGGTCTAGGGATCGAATCGCAAAATTAAGTTTGTTTTTTATTGCATATACTTTTCCGACATAAAAAGTAAACGAGTAGGTGCCCAGGATATTAAAGAATAATTATACTAAGTTTCTGTTAATGTTAATTAAGTAAGTTAAACCGGTAGTTATTGCGTGATGCCTGTACAAACAGACAGACAGTCAAAAATTTTTTTTATCACGTTTTTGGTTTCGGTGTCGGTCTAGTAACACCCCCTGCCATTTAATTTTTTGATACGTTTTTTCAATGTACAGAATTTTCACGTCTACAGATTTATTATAAGTATATAATAGATGAATAGATTTTATATGTGCTTATATTTTATTTTAACTAAACTTCTTTTTCAGGACAGTACTATTTATATTTCACTATTTTACATGTGTTACTTTTTGTTCTGTGATTTATCGCTATTGATATTAGTAACACATGCTGGTCAAAAGTTGAATCGTGAAATTTGCACAATGAATCGAGCTGTTTCTAAATTATATTCTACGTCTTCTGTATGTAAGTAACTATTGCAGGCTGAGGTTCATGTTGGTTAGGTTCAAGATGGAACAGAAAGACAGTGTTTAGTGTTCAGTTTGAATGACCGAATGAATCATCGACTTTTAATGCTTAAATGTCCTTGTGGCTATGTTCACCTAGGAGTGTGTTTTTGCTAAAACTAAAATAGGATTTCCACTAACGTCACACAGTGGAATTTTGATAGGAGCCTTATAAGACACACTTCACAGCTGAAGTTCGCGGTCCAGCGTACGAGATTGCAAAAGGTCGCTACCTAATGAAGTAAAAAGTTTGCCATTAAATAAGTTTAAAAAAATAATTAAAACCAAATTATGCCGCAAAGGTTACTACAAAATAAAGTGTGCTTCAAGCTGTAATCCTCATATTTGAAACCTCAATGAAAACGAATTTTGAGAACGCTAAAAAATAGTCTTGAAATAGTCATAAATAGTCGTACATGTAAAAAAAATAGTCGTATTATAGTTTCGGCGTTATAGCTATAAGTTAGTGAGGATTATGGCATGAACGTTAAGTTGTAATCCTCATCTCTGGTGCACGCAAACGGTAAAGCCTATCGAATTGGTTTAGGTTCCAAAAAATAGTCATGAAATTGTCGTAACCATATGTAGCACAAACCTTTAATATTTTTTTCATAGACATACCCGCGAATATAACTAGCTCCTTGAATTCTTGCCCAGTTAAAGCTCAACGTATGCTGGAAAGCGGAGTGAATCAGTGTCATGTCTCATTTTGCTTTGAATACGTAAATCCCAATGATATTCAAGTCGCTTAGCTCAAAAAAGACAGCTGACTTGTGGGGTATTTCTGTAAAATTGCTTCAGTCTATTATTGTGAATATATCTCCACATCTAGCTGCAATATTTAATAAATGTGTCAATAGTGGATTGTTTCCTGATCTCATGAAATACAGTAAAGTGAGACCTTTATTTAAAACTGGATCAAAAGCAACCCTGGTAATTTTTGACCAATTTCAATACTACCTGCCATTAAAAAATTTTTGAAAAAATTATATTGCAGCAATTACAATCACATTATAATTCAAAAATGCTACTACATAATTAGCAGTATGGAGTCACAAGAGGCATTCACGCAGGAGTAACGCTTCTGAAGCATATTTTCAATGCCTGGGAGAATAAGCAAGATGCCATTGGTATATTTTGCGATCTCTCCAAAGCTTTTGATTGCGTTGAACATATATAACAATACCCTATTACGGAAACTCAATTATTATGGTATCAGAGATTCGGCACTTGACCTAGTTGCCTCATACCTCAGTGATAGAATACAACATGTTGATATCAATGGTAGTTGGTCTTTAGAGGCTTCTGTAGCTATGGGCGTGCCACAAGGATCAATTCTAGGTCCGTTTCTATTTTTAGTTTACGACGAGAAATAGGCATTTTAACAGTTGCATCACAATATTATAAATATATATATATATATATATATATTATACAGTATGAACAGTGACATACATGCAATAAATACTAGAAATAAGCATACATTGGTTGGGACGTATTATCGTTTACAGAAGGTTCATGACTCCTTTGCAGTATTTGGTGTGCGTTTTTATAACAAAACTCCTCTAAACGATATGAACCTTCCTTTGAATAAATTTAAAGTGGCTGTTAAGACACACCTCCTAAAAAAGGCATATTATACTATTAAGGATTATCTAAACGATACAGAGAAATGGCAATGAGTTGCTTGCTCATCACACGAGCTACATAGGGGCTACTTCTGTTTGAAATGTTGTTTTATTGCTGAAACTCACTTATTATTGTTAAATTATTATTATTATGATATTGTTAGGTATGGGTACTTTGAGATTATGTGGCACCTTTAACTAGTATTTGACTTTTTTTGTAAATAACAGAGATCCATAATTTTTGAGTTCACTTGGTCCACACATGGTCACGTACTGCCCTTGCCCTCTTTTTATTGTTGTAACAGAATCATTGTATTTACTGGCGAATAAAAAGAGTGGCCGTTTTTTTTTTTTTTTAATTCCGCGGCCTAGGGCCACCGCCGCTCTAACGTCCGTTGCCGGGCGTCTCTGGTTACAAGCAGAACGTATTTCCAGTGGCGCCCGGCGGACTTTGACCACCTCTGTGGTCTCTGCGGTGGTTAGGTCGGGATGAGAATCCCGCGTTGTTGGGGTAGGGTTTTATCCCGCGTCAGTGAGTGAATCAGCACGCAACCCTTCTAGCCTGCTTCTGTAAGGACGGTGGGTGGCGATCCCGCCGTCCTCAGGCCCCGATCATGGAGGTCGATGGTCTTGGGCGTAGATGAGTCTGCGGCGCCCTCGCCGCTGACTACGGAACTCGGCGGGAAGGGTACGCTCCCTCTCCCTCTCAGCCGCCTCCTTCGCGAGCATGACTTGCTCGCAGAAGGACACGGCCGCGTTCCACCTACTTGCGCTGGAGACCATGGCTTGGAGCATGGTTTCCAGCGAGAGGATATCCACGCCCAGACCCACTACGAGGTCCCGGCGCTGACTCGCCCACGCTGAGCACTCCACCAACGCGTGGAGTGCGGTGTCGTCGCCGGAAACCTCGCAATGTTGACACCGGGGTGTGACCTCACGATGGATGCGAAACAGATAGCTACCGAAGCATCCATGCCCGGTAACGATCTGCGTCGCACGATACGTGAGGTCACCATGCTGCCTCTGCAGCCAATTGTCCATGATCGGTCTCACCGCCGCGATGATGGTGCTACCCCATCTGGGTTGCTCAAGTCGCACCCTCCATGACTCCATGAGATCCTGTTGGAGTTGGGACCGCCGGTCCTCGATTTCTCGAGACGTAGGCCTGTGGTCCCGCTCCAGCGCCTCCTTGCACCATTGGAACAATGACGCAAGGGCTCTCGCTTCCAGGTCCCATGGAGGGGTCCCGGCTAGGAGACATGCAGCCTCTCCGGAGATCGTGCGGTACCCTCTTATTGTTTTGACGGCCAAGGTCCTCAACGGTCTATTAAGGAGCGTTGAGTTGTTGGCCGTCAACTGCGCCGCCCATACGGGAGCCCCGTATAGGGCCATACTCCGCACGATCCCCAGGTACAGTCTCCTGCAGGAGGCGTTGGGTCCCTTTAGGTTGGGCATGAGTCGCGAAAGCGCGACTGATGCTCCCGTCACTTTAGGGACCAAACTTCGGAAATGTGGTCCGAAGTTCCATCGGCTATCAAGTACGATCCCTAGGTACTTCATCGAGGGCTTGATGCCGATGCTAACGCCTCCCACATTTATGCTGGAACCTTCAGGTGGACCGTTCCGAGGTCTGTGAAAGCACAGAACCTCGGACTTGTGCAAGGCCACCTCCAGTCCCAGCCGCCGTATCCGACCCACGACTTGAGCAACACCCGTCGTGACCTTGAGTGCTGCCTCCTGGTACGTTGCACCCCGCGCCGTGACGAGGGTATCGTCGGCGTAGCACGTTACGCCGGCGCCCTCAGGCAACGCACCCCTCAGCACCCAGTCGTAGCCGATGTTCCACAGAAGCGGCCCCAGGACCGACCCCTGTAGAACACCGCACGACACATCTCGCCGAGCTGGCCCGAGCCAGCTGGGGAAAGCTATGGCCCTCTCCGAGAGATAGGCCCCGACAATACGACGGAGGTAGAGAGGCGTTCCGTGATACACGAGCGCCTCCCTAACGCAGCTCCATGGCAAGGTGTTGAAAGCGTTGGCGATGTCAAGAGACACCGCCACCATCACCTTGCCCTTTGAGACTGCTTCCTCCGTCAGGCTCTTCACGCGCATGATCGCGCTCACGGTGGAGCGTCCCCGACGGAAACCAAACTGGTTATCCGCCAGGTCTGGCCCCACACTCGTGAGATGCTCGACGAGGCGTTCCGCGATAATTCGCTCAAAGAGCTTACACACCTCGTCGAGCAACAAAGAGTGGCCGTGAGTTTTTCTTGCCAGGTTCTTTCCTCACAGGCTCTACCTATTGCCTTGCGAATCTGGCGGTAAATTTAAATGTAGAAGCATTTTCTTTTTTTGACGTTCATATGTGTTACTTTGTGACCTACATGAATAAAGATATTTTGATTTTTGATTGATTTTTGAACGACATGCCAAATCTCAGAAATAGTCCTTAAAAGGTTCCAGAGATATACAGGTAACCTGATGAGGATTATGGCTTGAGCATTTGAAAACTTAAAATTTCTCCGGAACGCCTGCGATTTTCGGTTTAAAGTTTATGCAAAAAATTGTCGTGAAATAGTCGTATGTAGCTACAATAAATTTGAGCTTATTTAATTTGAAAATAAAAGTTTTCATTTGCCCTACATTTGTATGAAGTACAGTCGTGTACAAAATTGGTAACTACGTATGATATTATTGTGAAATATTCCGCTTAATATATAATATTACTTCCAATTAGACGTTTTCCATGCCAGCAGCTGTTATAATTAAACAAAAAAAAAACAAACATTTATAATTTGTATCCTTATTTATTACAATCGAAAGCTTGCATATACGTACATAACTTGTATAAATCTCAGTACATATATTTTTATATCACAGCAATTAGTTTTGATCAAAAATATCACAGTTAGTTCAATATGTGTTGGTGTTGGATTAGTTCATTCAGTTTATGTTTCTAGAAAATTTCAATAGATGGCGCTGATAGGTTGAGTGCATTTTCTAAAATCACAAATTCCAAAAACGAATCCGATACCAACAATATTAACAAGTTTTAATTACTTACATCGAATAAAAGTATAATACTAATTAAATTAGGTACCTATTAAAGTGTAACCAATCATAATATCTTGTCATTATCCTAAAAACTTACTACTACAAAAAAGTTTTAATCATAATAATCACAGTTGTTTCATTGGTATAATCACAGCAATGTCATATATGTATATAAAATAACACTTATTAGATATAAACAGTTCGACGTTCAAGCCATAATCCTCATTAACTTATAGCTATAACGCCGAAACTATATTACGACTATTTTTTTTACATGTACGACTATTTATGACTATTTCATGACTATTTTTTAGAGTTGTCAAAATTCGTTTTCATTGAGATTTCAAATATGAGGATTACAGCTTGAAGTACACAAAATAAATGGTTGTTTGGTAGATAAAGAGGCTTGGTATTGAACTGCTTGCTTTACTCAGCTTACTTAATACAGTTTGCGTTATTAGACTTATCTCAATTATATTCAATTGTAAGGTACCAATATTTGACTTTGACTTTGAAGTAGATTGTCACAAATTATCGACACAATTAAAAAAAAAATTAGTAAGTTTTTGATGAAATTTAGCCGTTAATCATAATTTTTTTAACTGTGGTTACGAGATTTGACTATTTTTGAATTAATATTCAACATTTAATCGCAAGGCAACGGGCAACGGGTTTAATTTTTTTTTTTAAATTACTATTACCCATTATATGTGTCCCCGGTGATGGCAATAGGCTTGTCCCCTATTACGTGGGACTAAAAATACTGGTAAATTGTGGGTGTGTAATGCACCTCTGCCTACCCTTTCGGGGATATAGGCATGATATGTGTGTGTGCGTGTGTGTGTGTGTGTGTGTGGTATTCTATCACGATTCAAAAAAGGATCACTCATTCTAAATGCACACGTCTAAATCACTTCTTTTCTCACCTTAGCTCTGAACAAGTTATTTGTTTCAGGCCCAGCAACTACAGAAACAAAAACTATAAAGTCCATATTAACGTTCACGGCCACGAATAACATCAAAGTACAATTCGCCAATATAACAATGGAAATGTACATGATACCAATATTTATGTCTACTACAATCTCATATGTTATAACAGCGTTGCAATTTAATAATGTAATTTGAAATTAACTACCATTTCACAACGTTAGACTCTATAAATACTTAAGATTGTGTTTAATGAAATAGTCATAATTAGCAAAGTTTCTCCTCATGGAAAAATTTGTTCATGTCTTCAACCTTTCACATGTCGGGGCGCCTTTTTTAAGGCGTTTACCTTTGAGTTTCCTAGGAAATCGGAATACTAATGACGAATTCACTGAGGTACATTATGGGAACTCTTTAAAGAATGCTGTACGGGCTTTTTTGTGGGGGGATACGGGGGTTAGTACCCCCTAAGAGAATTTGAATGGAATTTAAAGCGTAACCCCAAATTCGAACTTGAAAAATAAAAAAAGGCATCTGTACCTACGAGTACTATTGAACTTCATTCCTACTACTATTCGTCTTCAATAAATAATATATGGTTCTTACTTTACAATATGTAGAGTAGGCCATCTAGTGTCCCTTCGTCCAGCATACTCACCATGGAATCCTGATATTTCATGAATGCCAAAAAATTGTGCTGAAATAGTGCTAATTAGTGCCCAAAGGAAAAAAATAGTGCTCTTATACTTAAGAAATTACAGCCATAGTTCGATGAGTATGCTAGACGAAGGTTTCGCCCAGCATACTCACCTCCGTTTGTGGAATCTGTGTACGCTTCACCCATAAATCATACTTAAAAAAGTTGTGCCCAAATAGTGCCAAATGGTGCCCAAAAAGAAAAAACGGTGCTCTAATAACTCCGGAGTTATAGGCTTCGTTCAGTGAGTATGCTGGGCGTAGGTTCTACGCCCAGCATACTCACTTTACTACGCGAATACCGAACGAGCTATAGGTACAATTTACGGCTTAAAAAATTGTGCTTGAAATAGTGCCCAATATCAAATCAATCAATCCAATTTTCGCTTGACTATGGACCTAGAAAACCATTAAATTTAATTGTAAACTTCTACATACTAACGTTAAATGAGGTACAGTCGTTCACACATGTTTTTGGATAAAAATATTAAAAATTCAAAAAATTGATTGGGAATAATTGTGGTATTTTCTCACATATGAAAAACTGTCGACTAAATGCTAATTTTAACGCTATCACTGCCTCTTCGGAGTTGGTAAAAGTGAAACCTCTCATTAAATCTTTGATTTTTGGGAAAATACAGAAATCACAGCGTGCTAGGTCGGGGCTATGCGCAGGATGGGTGACGAGTTGTACTTTTTAGGAAGCTAAAAATGGCTTTGTTTTGTTGGCCATGTGTGAAGAAGCGTTGTCATGATGTAGGAGAACGCGGCTTTTGGGTCGTCTTTCGCGATCTTTTTCTAACACCCTGGATAAACGAATGCTAGAACACCACTCGGCAATAACACTCTTTTGATCTTCAAGTGGAATTGTACAGATGGGACCCGTAGCTGAGAAAAAAAAATAGTCTTCGAATTGTCTCATATGTAATCCGTGGGTTTTCTTTAATTAACCACTTAACAGTAGCCACATTATTTTCGTTGACGGCAGTTGAATGCCGCCCTTCACGAAATTCGTCATGTAATGAAACTCGACCTCTCTCAAGTTCAGCAAAACATCGCTTTAGGGTGCTCAAACAAGGTGCTTCTCTCCCAAAAGCATTTTGAAGACGAGCGGCACAGTATTGCGGAGAGAGTTCTCTCTCTTTTAAAATCATAAAAAATCATCGCTCTAAAATCTTTTCGACTTAATTCCATTTTCGTTGCATACGTAGAACTTTGATGTGTGATAAAAAACAATTGAAAAATGATTTCCCGCCATTTTTTTTTATTACTAAAAAGGTTGCAATGTTTAAAAAAATATAACATTCGAAATTCAAATAGTTCCGATTAGCTAGAAGTGCAAATCTTTTAGTGAGCCCTATGTAGAAAGATTTTTTTAGTGTCAATTCCGTAAACTTAACACATACCCGTAGTTCAGTGTAATAACAGCGACATTATTTTTCAAGCTAACTTAACTTCATTTAATATCTTAATCTACATTAACTAGTATCATAATAATGTGTAGGTAATCAAATGCAAAATAAAATGTGTATGGGTAATCTCCGTATCTACTGAACCGATTTTAAAAATTCTTTCAGAATTACTCTGAGTGCTATAGACTATAAATTATATTGATATCATGTTTAAATGTGCCGAGATACCACGATAGGTATATGTTTAGCGTGTCAAAAACACCTCTTAAAATACTGCTTTTTGCATTTGCGTCAAAAGAACGACGACGACGAAAGACGATTATAATGGAAAACAATGTTTGGAAATTTTATTTAACTGAAGCATTAAAATTAACTTTAGACAAGAGCTAACCATAAGTAACATACCTAGGTACTTTGTCTCTATTTTTGTTTTAATTTATTCACAACTAGAGGACGCCCGCTTGGCAAATTATATACACAAAAATCTTACTCGAGAACCACTCTATGCATTAGTGAAAACTGCATAACATCCGTTGCGTAGTTTTAAAGTTAGATCTTTCATACATAGGGAACTTGGGTGTTTTCTATTTATTTTGAAATATATAAGTATGTTTTAAAGTTAGATCTTTCATACATAGGGAACTTAGGTGTTTTCTATTTATTTTGAAATATATAAGTATGTTTATCAGTTGTCTATATCCCATAGCACAAGCTTATAGCTTAGTTTGGGCTAGATGTCGTTGTGTGAGAATTATAAAAAGTGCTATAGCAGTTTATTTAATTTTAGTAGAAAATTACAATTAGGTACGTGGGACCTTGGGGACTCATAAACGGTTGTCAAAAGGTGGGCTTATATAACATCTGTCCATCCTTATGCGAAAAACATGTGATAGTGTAGATGTAGCACGACCGTGTTTCCTCTTGACGACAAACCCGGGTTCTTTGAGCTTGGCGTGCAAAGGCATTTCTCTAGGCCGTCAAGCTGAGAGCTATTTGACTTCAATCTGGTTAAAGGGTTAAGGTCACTTTGATGATCAGAAAATGTAGATAATGTAGATATTTAAAAAAAACTGGCCAAGTGCGAGTTGGACTCGTGCACAAAGGGTTCCGTACCATTATCTATAAAAATGGCAAAACAGATAGTGACAGCCTAGTGACGTTCGGACGGAGAGCGGTAATAGGGTTCCAGATTTACCTATTGGGTACGGAACCCTAAAAAAGAAAACTACATTTGGTTGAACAAGCTTGTAACAACAGCAACAGTAACCGACACATGATTACTTTCCGCTACTAGTAATTAAACATAGATTAAACTCAAACTGTATATTTGAACTTTATTAATTGGTAACAATTAATAAAGTTCAACATAATTCTTTTAACAAGGAGAAGTTATTTATTTACAATAAGAATTAAAATGTACAAAATATACATAATTATAGACTAAAAATATTTACATGACAAAATATCGTTTAAAATATCCTCCGCGTCATTGCCGACTGGGAAGGTTCCCAGAATGCTGGCTGTGTTGCCACGTTGGATGGCGATACTTATTCTTTGGCCCAGAAAATAGCCAGCCTTCTGGTCCTGAGAAGCATCGATTAGGCGTTTAGTAATGTCTCTATAAAGGCGGCGAGCACTCGGACCCCATGACCCCAGTGTCTCAACCCCAAACGGCTCAAATATGTAATCACCTGCTAGGTTAGCATATTTACGCCGTTTGAGATCTTCAGCCGATGCAGTAGCAGCGCCGGCACATCCGGATGTGCTTGGAAGGTGTGAAGATGCTAAGGTGTCAACGCATGTAGCGTCCTACACCAAAGGCCTTCCCCTCTTCCACGGTAGCAACAACATAGCGTCCGGTCTCTTTCCATCGCTTCGTGCTAAACCATTTGGTTCACGTACGGCCAGAAGACCTGCGGTGGAAAGAGCCCTACGAATTATGTCGTTTAGAATAGCGTGCCGAGGTATACGACCTGCGCTTCTGCTACAAGAAAGACCATGGTGTCCCAGATTATCGACGGCTACTGCACAGGTGCAATGATGCGTGGATACACAAGGTGTACCCAGCCGAAGTGGCAATGCGGAAGGTTGTGTCGTCCAACATTGTACCGATGTTGGGCGATGGGAGCAACTGTATCCATAACCCTGACTCCCATTCTCCAACAGCTAGTAGGCGTGCACGTTCTGAAATATTGACAGAAGTGTCAATTAGTGTCATTAATATATACATTTAAAATTTTACATAAAGAATTTTGTATTAAGTTGTCTAGTCTGCCCAAAATTTCTACATTTTTCCAAAGTTGTCCTGAACGGAGGGCATGTGTATACTTGGGTACGAAAATAGGTATTCTTGTTACTAATGTTACATTTATTACAACCCTTTAGTTACAAAGGGAAAGAGCTTCTGGTATGTAAGTATAACAACTTCGCAAGGGCATAATAACTTCTCTGTTTGAGGAACACACACACACATATCACACACATATCACGCCTATATCCCCGAAGGGGTAGGCAGAGGTGCATTACACACCCACAATTTGCCAGTATATTTAGTCCCGCGTAATAGGGGGCAAGCCTATTGCCGTCACCGGGCACATTTATAATGGGTTATGTCTAAAATGGCCGAATGAGTTTAATAAAAAGTAGCAGCTATATTGTAATTTTGGAAAAAAATATGAAACCCGTTGCCTTGCGGTGAAATGTTGATTAAAGGCAACACAATCTTACGTGCCAGCCGCTATGGCACAGCCAATTAAAGTCCTGGGCGTCTCGGAATATATTTGAGGAACAACCCCAAATAAACCAATTTCCTTGTAACGTTTTGATATCTTTGCAATTGCATATTATTGATAAAACCTACACTATTACCTCAGTGGAGCCTTGGGATTATACTGGGTACGCTTAAGGTAAGCCTAGTAACCATTCCGTGATCTAAACCTAAACTTTAATAGCCAGGACCGATGTTACATACCTACGTATAATCCTCAACAATCCGAGCATATTGCACAGATACGTGCTGAATAGATTAACTACTTCTAAACTATGTCATCAAAATCGATCCGTGTTAACATGATTACTGAACAAACAAACTTTACAATTATTCAAATTAACATATTTTTATAGCAGTGAAATATGGGGGGGCTCGTGGTCTAGTGGTAACCGACAATGTTAACACATTGCAAAGGTTAAGCAACATCTAGTCAGGCCGGTCTTAGGATGGGTGACCATTTCTTAAGACACTGAGACCCCTCCGTGCCTCGGAGAGCACGTTAAGCCGTCGATCCCGGTTGTCATACGAACATCTATGGCAGTCGTTAGGGGTAGTTGGAACCCTAAATCAAAAATCCGACCGGTCTAACTACAGAACTTCGATATCGCCCATGGGTTGTGGAGGTCAGATGGCAGTCGCTTCACGAAAAATATCGAAGTTCAGCCGAATCGCCGTTAGACTGGAAAGTCGACTCCAACAGCGTTGGGAAAAGGCTCGGTGATTGATGATTAGCTGTGAAATATGCTAACTTTTTCTTATATAATTTTACAATTGGAATCACAAAAACTATAGTCTTGTGCTGGACTCGAGCCAGCGACTGATCCCTTCCAGGAGGAACGTTCTACCAACTGATCAAGACACCTCTTGGTCTTGGTCAGTTGGTAGAACGTTCCTCGAAATTATACAAATGTTAAGAAGTGCTACATCATCATTGTCTTTGCTTGTAAAGTCTGACTTTTAGAGTCTAGGAGGTGCAATCGTGATTATTTTTAACTATAGGGCCAGAATAGGTAATAGTACTATATGTACATACTTAATTAGGTGTCTTACCTATAGATATACTTCTGCTGTTTAAAAGATTTCCCGTATATTTTTCTTATCGCAGCTTCAAAATATTGTCACTTCCCCTAACCCTTGAAGGTCAGAGTGTTCCAAACTTAGAAATATCATTTCTCAAACTTTATGTTTTTATTTGACATAAATATTTGTCTATACACCAGTCACCGTTTGTATGCGTACCGCAAGTAAACAAATTTTGATTCTTTGTTTACTTAGGAACTGTTTGCATATTACTGGGGGATGTGAAAGTACGTTATGCAAACATATTTGCTACCACTTTAGCTTTGTGTTATACGGACAAATATTGCTTGTTGGTTCGTTAATAATGTAGGGATAAGGGTTTATTTTTAAATGTACTTAATAAATATATATAACATAATAACATAGATTAGCAGTTGTAAAATACTCTCTCATTTCGTGACGTGATCGAAGTTACTAAATAGCCAAACTGAAATACACCCAAGCTATTTGAAACTTTAAACAAACTTTTAACAAACAACTTGCAACGATCAATATGTAGGTACTGAATGTACCTACTTTCATTAGACATTACTTACAGTTATTATATTAGATTACTGTGACATTGCAGCAGTTGGCTTTGATTTTCCAAGATTTGTCATTGTTTCTAACAAACGTTTGTAGTTAGAGTTCGATTTTTGCTGAGCGCGTGGCTGGTGGCTTTTTAGGTTACCTCTGGTGCTCCGCAAAAATTGGGTTCCAGACACTCACACACCGAACAACGTTTCTTGTCCTGCGCCTGGAGTTAGTTAGGAACAACTATTTCTTCTGTGCGGGACTATCAACTAATCAAGCGTTACCTTGACATTGGCGAAATCATCGATGAACATCTATGGAGCCACGTTTTTAAAAAAGAAGAAGTAAAAAAAACTTTGTATTTTGTTTTGGTGTTAATAAAGTTTATTCTATTCTATTCTCACCAAATGGTATACTTGCCGAACAACAGGTTCGCGACCGGCAAGGTCGTTGAACTCTTCTGCTATAAGCTAACGAATAAAAACATCTCATCAATCATCCTTTTCTACCGTTTCTTTGTTCTAAATCAATTCAGTAACTGTTCACAATGACAAACAAATAGTCAATGATATGTTCAATGTTCACATTTTCCACTCATTGAATGAAAAGCAGACGCATGAAACAAAAGGCTATTGTTGTATGATATCCAGCAATTGAGGACACGGCATTCTCGATGGTTAGTCTACTCCAATAGTTAAGTGCTTTATTCATACTTAAAAAAAAAGAGATACGGGGTTCTTAGGCTTACTCTACTTGTACTAGGCGATCTCTCTACCACCCCCTACTATCTCTTACTATCGGGCCTACTTTATCAACATCTCTGGTACCTAGGTAATCCTCATCTGCTCGTGGTGACCCGCTGATAGATGCAAGACGAAGTTCTGGCAAAGTACCCAAAGTGCCCGTAGCTGCCGTAGCAGGCAGTTGACTCGTCTTCAATTTTGACCTAAACTCTTCTTCTTCTGCCTAAACCTCCGAGGATAAGGACGCGATTTTGTGATGTTTTGCAGTTCGTGAAAAATGTGCCATAGAAGTTTACGTCCAATATAAATGTGAAGTTTTGGAAAAACTTATAAAAATTTATACTCTTTAAAGTACATAAGATATGAAATCAGTGTACTTGAAATTAAATTGAAAGCTTTTCTCTAACTGCTGGATTAGATAGTTCGAGATTGAAGTAACTTCAAATGGTGTTTTTATCTAACTTGGATATTCTTGACTTTGAGTACATAAGTACGAGGACCTGCCAATACGCGCACTCCCGACCCGCGACATGTCGATGTCATTACGTGCTTATTAGGTTAAGATATATTTATATATATTCTTATAATAAGGTATTTTTTTGTAATATTTATTTTTGTAATATCTATGGGCCGTAGAATAAGTTAATATAACATATTGTAACTGTTCTCATGTAGCCTGAAATCTGTCGAATCTTGAGTCGAGTCAATATTTGTACAATCTGCAAATATTTGTTTCGGAATTTTGAATTTTCTATAATGTAGAATATTACACATACAGGTTTTGTTCGAGACCGAATTTTGATTTAGGACCCTCAAAAAAAGTTATTGACCAAAAATATGTCAACAACCGATTTTCATGATTTTTGCACTCAAAAATCAAGCATTCTTAGGAACAGGTTTTGTTCGAGACCGAATTTTGATTTAGGACCCTCAAAAAAAGTTATTGACCAAAAATATGACAATAGTCGCTTCGCTCAATTGCATGCTGCAGCGCAGTACCATTTTTGGACTTTATTTTCAACGGACTTCCAAAAAAGGAGGAGGTTTGAGAACCACTGGACAATTTTATTTTATGTTTGTTACCTCATATCTCTGGACGGCGCGATCCGATTTCGATTTTTTTTAATGAGAGCTACCACTTCTCAATTACCAATATCTGGAATGTTGGAATGGGACCAAATTAAAACGGGACCACCATTTACGTGTATTTCATATAAAATATGTAGTGATAAGGATGAAAAAAGACCTACTCAGCTCATCGATGTACTATTCCAAAGGCATATTTGATCAAAGACTCCGCTACTTTAGTCTTTTTTATAAAATCTATCTATACCTTCGATCAAATAAACTATTACCAACACTTTGACCCCAGCCAGTAAACCGTATAACACATTTAAACATTACTTTTATCTCTCACACCTGCTGGAAGTCCCTTAAACCGTTAGTAAGTGCCACACTAAAGTAATCGGGTACAATCTATTCGATAAAATTCTTTTCATGTAGTTATATGTCGCCTTATCGTGGTTTTTATGCCTCTAGGAATATAACAGCAAAATATAAGGTGCTTTAAAAATATATAGTAACAAGTAGAAGTGACTGCTTGGCTTACCAGCTGATGACGTCACTAGACGACTGTTGAACACTGCTACTGTTACAACCCTAATGACCTATCAGGTAAATGTTCATCGACATTTTCAACCAATGATATATCAGTGAATTCGGTCAGGTGACCAAATTAACGACCAACTGTAGAGGTCGACTCAATTCAAATCGTGTCCGCAATCTAGAACAGAAATTGCATTTCAGTTAACGAACCAATCATCTACTAGGTGAGTAGAGCATGGTAAATAGATTTTGTGTGTTAGGTGTGTTAGGACATTTCATAGCGGCACTGGTCTCAAAATAAACTTAAGTTGTTGACTTATAGTCCGAGACTGCCTAACCCTTCGAGGATATAGGCGTGATATGTGTGTGTGTGTTTGTGTGTGTGTGTGTGTGTGTGTGTTAGGTGTATGACATTTCATAGCGGCATCTAATAAACAGAAGTTGTGACTAAGCGAAGGGGAATGATTTATCCTAGTAGAAGTAATAATGTAATAAATTTTCAAACTGGTAATAATTATTTATCTTTGGGAGTTATTTAACTGCTAATCAAAAAGCCTTCGTTTTGTATAAGAAAAGAATCAGTTTTCTAAGCAAAAATACTGATTGCGAAAATATATTAATTTTAGTAGCAATTTTTAAATTTATCTCTTTATGTAAGTATTAGGTAATCTAACCTACTTTTTTTACCAACAATTTTTATAAATTAGAAAGTTTAAGAACTTGTTACTAGAGATATTGTGTGTCGTTCAGGAACTTCCTCGGAAAACTGAGTAACTGGTTACTAAAATTGTTAATATACATTAAAACTTACGAGTACTATACTATCTCTAAGAAAATATACATTATAGGTCGTATTTCGCAGACAGTTACAGTCATGAAAGGGTATTTATCAATGTTATCCGGTCATAATCTTCTCGCTGTCCGAAACACGAACCTTTTACTTCCTCTGTAGAGATCCCTAGTACTACCTACATTATTTATAGCAGATATTTCGTCGATAGCGCGGTTTGAAGTGAATTTTCGTTGGTTGTCAAGATATATTGTAATATACTGTGAAACATAAAACTAAGTTGTATTGTTTGTTTTTTTTTTCATTTATGGAATGATATTTGTCCTTTTAACCTTCATGTACCTTTTTTGTGTGCGATATTCTCATAGACTTCAAGAATATTATCCCGCAAAGTGGATGTGTCTGACTCGTATAGACTATCCAGAAGTTTGAAAGGCCTCGCGGCATCATCACAGACTTTAATATCCTTGTGTCAAAGTTTTTGTTCAATGTATAGCAAGTTACACCAAGAGCCAAAAAAAAATAGGCTGAATATAATCATAATTACAATAGGGACACAAGAAAGAAAATTAACAGTAGAAGAAAATACTATTTACACTTACTTAAAACTAAACTATACACACTAAAATCTACACTATATGGCGTTAAAGAACTCCTCCGCCTCGTCGCCGAATGGCAATGTTCCCAAAGTCTGGTAGCATTGCCACGTTGTATCGCAATGCTTATTCTTTGAGCTAAAAAGTAAAAGTATGCAGCCTTCTGGTCTTGATAGGATTCGATCATGAGTTTCGAGATGGTTTTAAAAAGTCCACGAGCGCTCGGACCTCAAGGTCCCAGCATCTCTACCCCAAACGGCTCAAATATGTATTCGCCTGCTAGATTTGAGTATTTCCACCGTTTAAGGCTTTCCGCTGATGCAACAGCAGCACCGGCCCAGCCATGTCTGAATTCAATCAAATTATGAAAATTTTCGAATACACCTAGCATTCAAGCAACCGCCGGGTGCCACTTGGAATTATTCAGAGGCAATGGACGTAGGGCGACCGCAGCTTTGACATGCTTTGGGCCGCAGACTTACGAAAGAATACTGAAAAGTCACTCAAATATTTAAGTGCTATTCTAATGCTTGAGCAGCACTTAAACTTAATTTTTTCATACAACCACTTTGAGTATCTGCTTATTTGAGTGACGTTTCAGTTTTCTGCCTCTACCTAGTTCTAGCCGGCTAAAACTGGTAGGTGCAGATGGTAATGGTGAAGCCGCACTTCGGGCATAAGCTAAAACATCTATCCTAAGTATAATAAATAAAACAGTAAAATGTGTGTCTGTCTGTTTAATAAAATTAACAAGCCATGAGGGTGGAAAAAATACACTTCAAAAATTTACATAGCAACACACGCCAATTTACTGAAATGGGACCAAATAGGTGTCAGAATGGGACCAAATTGAAATGGGACCACTTGAGAAGTAGTAGCTTCCAATTAAAAAAAAATCCAAGTCAGTTAACCCAGAACACATAAAACAAGTTAAAAATATGGCAAAAATTTGTCATATATTTTAGAGTTTTCGAAAGGTTTTTCATAAAATCTAAAAAATGTCACATGACATGAAGTTCAACATCATTTTAGAGGTCTTTGACCATGCTGAGTTGATTGCAGCTGGTCTTGAGTCTCTAACTATTACCGTTCTCGATTTCACCTCGTTTTGACATAGGCCTTGAGAGCAGAGGTCAAAAGTCAAGTTCATTTTAGAGGTCTTTGACCATGCTGAGTTGATTGCAGCTGGTCTTGAGTCTCTATTACCATCCTCGATTTGACCTCGTTTTGACCTTGACCTTGAGATCAGAGGTCAAAGGTCAAGTTCATTTGGGGAGGGGTTTCGACTATGCTAAGTCGATAGGCGTTTACACTGAGTCTCTAGCTCTTAACGTTCTCGAGTTGAAAGTTGTTCACGGATGGACGGACGGACATTACTGTTGTATAAGAGATTTTCCGTTTCGAAAACTCGAAAAAGCACAGTCGAATTGAGAACCTCCTCCTTTTTTGGAAGTCTGTTTTCGCGGTGTGTTTGTATGATTTTTTTACTGAAAAGTAGCTGTTTTTTTAATGAAAGCTACTGCTTCCCAAGTGGTCCCATTTCAATTTGGTCCCATTTCGGTGATTTGAAGTCGGTTGTTGTGTCAATTTTTGACGTGTATTTTTTTCCAATCTTGTAAGTAGTCACATTTATAGCTACGAGTATTAATGTTATCTAGCTAGCAGGCGATCATAAATAGGTGGATCAGCAAGAATTAGTTTTAGCAGTAATTGGATGTCTTGTCTTGTTTATGTCACTTATACAAGCGTGTCTACGGATTCCAACATAATATATTTCCTTTTCCAAATGCTAAGCGAAAATAACTTCGGATCGCTGCCTCCGATGATAGATGGGAGCTTTGTCTTAACAAATTGAAATCTCGTTGAGCCGTGCTTTGCTCATAAAACATTCTTGCTTTAGTTTGTAAAGATTGTTTTGTATTATAAAATTATGATTGACGTTAGGAAAGAAATAAGCGGAGTTTTTGTTTGCCTCCAAAAATTTTCTTGTAAAAAAAACAGAGAAAATAGCCATAAAAGACATATTGGAATATTTCTAAAATATTTGTTGGTATTGGCACAGAAACCTAAACCTAAAACTGTGGTATTGGAAAAGTGGTGGCTCATCAATAGTGACCTCTCATTTGGCGATACTTAGTGTTGGTTTTGAACACTAAGTAACGGTACAGTTAAATTAGAAATAATACAGTACAAAAATTAAAAATTAATCTTACAGCAAGCCGGTTCCGTTTCCTATGTATGCTTACATTTTTAAAACTACGCACGGATTCTGATGCGGTTTTCACAAATGGATAGAGTGGTTCTCAAGGAAGGTTTCTGTGTAAATAATTTATCAAGCGGGTGAAGCCGCGGGCTTTCACTAGTTTAATATAACTAGATAAAATACGAGTTCCTATTCTAGATAAATTTACTTAAAGAAATTCTCTTTATCCTTTATAGAGAAGATAGTATATTTTAAAGCAAAACAGATCAAAAGTGACCCGCTGTTTCTACTGCAAACATTCTACTTAAGTAAGAGCAGGCCTATGTCACTCGCTTAACAATCGCAAAAAAATACGCGACGTCAGCGTAAAACTTGAAGTTGTAATTCAGTAAAGGTTGTCTCTTGTTTGTGACACGGCATTGACCATAGAGTTGGTATTGAGGCATTAACGTCATAATTATTGGTCATGTAAGTAATATATATTTTTGTATTTTAAAGCAATGAGTTTTCTTAAACTATTCTTAAAATATTAAGAAAGAAATTATAAATAGATCACAAAAACGGATGTCATCGGCGGGACTCGAACCCACGGCCTTTCCCTAACAGGGGGAGTGCTCTGCCAACTGTGCTACGATGACCACTACCGACAACATCGAATTTTTGCTTCATATCATATTCATAATTTCTACATCGCGCTATTAAGGTTAGCGTTGGATCCACCTATCGCAGTTCTACCGAACTAACGGTACCCGTGTATCGTGTTACAACGATATTTAAACACTGAATTTTTATATGAATCCTTAACAAATCCATATATTTTTGTATTTTAAAGCAATGAGTTTGCTTAAACTATTCTTAAAATATTAAGAAAGAAATTATAAATAGATCATAAAAACTGATGTCATCGGCGGGACTCGAACCCACGGCCTTTCCCTAACAGGGGGAGTGCTCTGCCAACTGAGCTACGATGTCCACTACCGTCAACATCGAATTTTTGCTTCATATCATATTCATAATTTCTACATCGCGCTATTAAGGTTAGCGTTGGATCCACCTACTGCAGTTCTACCGAACTAACGGTACCAGTGTATCGTGTTACAACGAAATGAAATGAAATTAAATGTTTTATTTATTTGTATAGGTCACTAAATGGCTCTTACAAACGTCAGTAGGTACTTAAAATAAAAAAAATGTCATTGCTTCTATATTTACATGTACTGCCAGATTCGCAAAGCAATAAGTAGAACCGAGAGAAAGAACCTGGCAATAAAACTCTCGGTCAATCTTTTTCAATAATTAACTTATTTATACATTTTCTTAAGACTAAATGTGGACGAATGTACATTCTGCCGTGGTATAACTAGAATGCCGTTATCTACCGAAACCACTTTTTTAAATAAGCGCGAAAAACGTGAGAAAATCTTTAAATTGATGGAACTCATTACTGACAAATCATAACTAAAAATTAAAAATATCAAAAGATAGGTAAATTGGAGTACTTTTAAATGCCATCTATGAATTTTAGTACTTAGAATATATTTTTATATAAAAAACGTATTATGCGTTTTAGTTTAACATCTCAAATACAAAGAGGTCATAGGGTATAAGCTAAAACGCCGCTATGCATAGCGTAACGGCATCTTAGTGTAAAACTAATAAGAAATAATAATGTCCAATAATATTCTTTAAAAAACTACAATAATAATTGACTAAAACGCCGTTACAACACATTGAGTCGTTTTAGCTAAATAAAAAGAGCTGTGAACTTGCTATATGTTAGACTTAAATGCAGCTAATGTCATTTTACCGCTTTTATGTATATTATCCAAGGCGTATCATTAAGAAACTTGAAGCATTGTTAAACTTAAACGCAGTTAAGTAAAAGAACCCCAAATCTTAACGGCACTATAGCGACACAATGCCGAGATGATAAGTGAGCAAATTTATGAAACCGTAGTTATGAATAAAAATAAAACATTTTTTTTTATTAAAATCGTTGTTTTATTGACCAAAGTCAATCTTTACACGTGGTGATTTTCTAGAATTGTTTCTTTTTTATTTCTTTGGTCAAATGTAAATATACTATAACAGAACAACTAGTTTTTTATTTTGATACAGATTTCAGTTAATTCTTCTTCAGTGACCTTAAAATGGTTTGCTTGTTACTACTTAGTGGTATAAAAATGAGCATAATTATAATTTTTACTTAAAACTAGCATAATAGGACCATTCAAATATTCAAATGTTAGTAATTTACATTATAAAACTTTAATATATATATTTTTTTTTTTTATTGGGTTCGCCAAATTGACGCCGCCCGCATGGTGGTAAGTTGTGACGACGTCTAGCGATTGTGGGCCACTCTCACAGCGCACAATACTATAGAGAGTGGCCCTCAACTTGACGACCTACTGATGTGCCTCTTCACAGTCCGCTTAAAGAACCCAGGGTTATATGTAGGAGGAAACACGTGCACAGGCAGGGCGTTCCAGTCCACTATCGTTCGGTAGAGAAACGAACGTTTAAAACGTTCGGTTCTCACGAACATTCTATCAGATTGGGTGGGTGGGATCAGATTGAAGAGCTCTTCAGAACACTCGCCGTGGTAAATACGGTAGAATGCGGCCAAGGAAGCTATTGTTCGGCGCTGAGCTAGCGGCTC